>JAPMOR010087674.1:17880-132797 GCA_026543865.1 Argiope aurantia
TTTTTTCTTTCTAAATGTGTAAAGAAAAAAACTATTTTTGGAATCCTTTCCCAAGGTGACTTTTTAAGTTAGGCTCCAGACATTTTCATGAACAAGAGAGGAAAACACTGTCATGAAACATCTCTCGAAGAAGGAATTATCCAATTGAAGGGAGGTTTCAGTCATTAAATCGGAATTAAAGAAAAGGAAATCATTAAGATTTCGAAGCAATTAAATGATTTATTAAGCAGATAAAGTTGTAGAAAGTTACATTGGTTTCAACCCACTGATTAACTAAAAGTAATTTCTCTCATAACTGGAACTGATTCACGAAATTCGTAATAGTTCTGATAAAAGATTTAAAGAAAAATATTAATTAAACACCTCTTAAAATATGTGGGGGCAAAGCAATATTATAAATAAAAAGTCTTTGGGTATCAAAAATTTTGTTCTAAAAGGCATGAATGTCATACATATATTGTGACTATTGTAAAGGGTGTATCAAAATTAATGCAAGATTTGAATTTGTCCCCATACGTGCAGTAGACAACCCCATTAAAAACCATTTGACAGTTGAGAGGTTAGGGTTAGTAAAACGGAGCAATACATGATAGAAGCCAATTTTAACGTAAAATTTGAATTAAATAAAAAATGAGTTTTTTTTTCTTTAAATTGTTATATTTTTATTGCATTGTAAAGTACACATAATAGCGTTATATATGGAATAACACTTAGAGAAAATGGTCCTCACGGCTTTTCTGGCACATACGCACTCTTTTGTCGAAATTCTCCGTGATCATTTTGATTAAATGTGGCTGAATTTTGTTGATGCAGCATTGAATTTCATACTTCAATGCACGCGTGTTTGTGGGCTTGTAGGCATAGATATTTGACTTTAAACCCAATAAAAAGAAATTCAATGGTTGAAAATCACATATATGTTGAAAATCACATAATTTTTGAATGTGGCCGCTAGACTGTCATTATTTTTGAAATATTTTTCAACAATGAAAACACGTTGATCTATCGTGAGAGCCCCAATTTTAATAACCCTAAACCAGGGATTCTCAACCTGTGGGGCGCCCCCCCCAGGGAGGGTCGAGCACACTAGAAGGGGGCGCGAGAATATCCAAGTGAAAATATTATTTAAAAAAATTATTAACTGACAGAAAGGAAAGCACACATACACATAGAAAACAAAAATACATTTCGACATATTTAATAACTTATTGAAGTAAAACAATTTACTTAATCAAAACATACCAAATTAAAAACAAATTTAATAATTATAAGTATCTTCCTTGGGCCTGTCTTGCAGAGCAAATTTTTTCGAAGGAAGGCTTAATATTAGAAATAGCCAGTCTCAGTTCTCGAATATGTCGACCAAGTACCTCAATTTCATCACAAATAAACTATCGCCAAAATTCTCGGCCTCCTCTTTGTTTTCTTCTCCTAGGAAATGGCGATTTCTTCTCTTAATTCATAAACACGTTGCAGAAATTTCCCACGTGATGACCATCTTGCCTCGCAATAAAATAGTAACGCTGAATGTACTGAACCCATGTCTTCACAAAGTGCGGAAAAGATTCTCGATTTCAGGGTCGATCACGATTCTCGATTTCTCGATCATTTTTATATAATTTACTACGGTTACAACTGTAGTTAACACAATATTCAAACTAGGACTCATTTCTTTCGAAGCCAAAGTTTCTCTGTGGATCATGCAATGTCTGCACTTAGGCGATTTTTGTTTTAAAAGTGCTTGTATATCTTGGAATCTTTCGGACATTGAACGAGCACCATCGGTGCATATTCCGACGCAATTTTTCCATTCTATGTTTGCCTCGTTCATAAAATCATTTAAAATGGAAATTAATGCGAGTGCTGATGTTTTGAGTTCTATTGGTTTGCAGAAAAGTAGTTCTACTACTGATATATTACCACAAATTTGAACATGGCAATTAAATGAGCATCTTTATTACTATCTGTTGCTTCGTCAAGCTATATTGAAAACAATTTGTCACGCAACTTCGAGAAAAGCTGACACTGTACATCTTCAGCTATATTGCCAATTCGAAGGGCAACAGCATCATTTGAAAGAGGTATGGACAGCAATTGTTTTGAAAAATTATCTCCAAACATAGTTTCTACAATCTCAATTGCTGCTGGCAAAATAAGCTTTTCACCAATGGTTTGAGGGTTTTTACATCTGGCTATTTTATATGAAACTTTGTAAGATGCAATTAAAGCTTTTTTATTCATAGACAAAATTTCTTTAAAAAATTATTTTTGCTTTTTATATGATTTTAATTTTAATTCGAAGAATTCTCTGGGTTTGTTGACGTACTCACTATGAAGCGTTTCCGAATGTTGTTTAAGTTTATTAGGTTTCATATTGTCTGCGACCAACAATTTTGAGGCTTCTTCATTTACTTCAGTACTGGTAAACCCAAAATTTAAGTATTCTTGAGAATATTTCCTTGATTTTATTTTCAGAACCACGCTCATCTGTGTACTTGTTGATGCTTGACTATCGTCTAATACTTGCTTGCTTACTTCCGCTTAAAAAATTATTCATGAGTCTGCATAAATCTGCTGCCATGGATATTTTATATGGTGAATTGCAATTAACATGAAAACATATATAACATACAAATTCACAATTGATTCGATAGCGATAAAAGGATCGAATGAGACTGGCTGGAATTGAAACTTGCGTATCGAATATTTTCCTTCTTCTTATGAGAAAACATTTACTCCGCGCATGCTCGAGACGGCCTCAGTCGTGTGGATTCAATTGCACAAACATTACTATTTTTTTTTTCACTTTTGTTTGGTCATGTTTCTGTTTTATTTCTTTTATTATTCTAAAAAATGTATTCCCTGTTTCTAAATTTAGCTCACTCCGTCTATGTTAACTTTCATTGACGAATTTTTCTACTTTCAGATTCTTTTAACGTTATCTCCCTGTTTGGCTTTCATTTCAAATATAATATCTAAATTTTCTCCGCTTTCATTCGCTTCATCTGTTCATCGCCCGCTTGTCCAAAATGCAAGATGTGGTTTCTCGCCAACGTTGGTTCTCTTTTACTCTTGTTTTGGCAGTTAGTTAAAAATAATTTAAAAACAGAATCCAAAATATTCAATATACATTATTGTTGTATACATTTTATTGTAAAGGGGGTCGCGGTGAAAATTATGATTGAAAACTGGGCCACGAATACTGAAAGGTTGAGAAACGCTGCTCTAAACTATCAGTTGTCAAGTAGTTTTTTAAATAGGACTGCCAACACTTTACTGAACGAATGGTGACAAATTCAAATCTTGCGTTAATCTTGGGACATCCTTTATAACATGAATTTCTGTAACAATACTAAAAAAATAATGAATAATGATAATTTTTTCTCATCCAGTGTAATAAATTTAAGGTGCATTAGACTTCAAAAGTTACTAAAAAATTAAATAAACACACATTTATGATAAATTTAATTTAAATGTTCTAAAGTGATATTAAATAATAAAATATTAAGACAAAAGAATATTGAAAGAATAGTACAAAAAATTAGTGGCTTTTCATATAATATAATAAAAAAATTTGCGACTAGTTCTCATATAGCAGGAGAAACAATTATTTTGTATTCTTAAAAAACGAGAAAAAAATCAGTAGGTATAATCTCTCCGAAAATTTCTCGCATACTCTCAAATTGGAGTGTAAATCCCTCCCCCCTTCCCACAAAATATTTAAGAAACTAAAAAAATCTTGAAATGCCTCAAGGACTTAGACGTATATTTTAGAACATAAAAGTTCTGTACTTCATAATATAATAAATAAAACATTTTAGATTAATTGGAATAAAAACCACCAGACCTAAATAAAATTTTTCGAATAATTGAAACCAAAATATGACAACCAACGTGTAATTTTAGTAATAAGATAATTTATTTAAACCTATTGCATTTTTGAGTTATTGCCTTTACATGCTTGGGAGTGCACAGATTGACAGACAATCAAGCCTTTGATTTGTTGAATCAAGATTTGATATGGGTCTATACTTTAGATACTAAAAGTATAACAAATTTCATTCATTTTGCGTTTTTCAGTGATCGCGTTTACACACATGAGAAAGCACAAATATCCACGTACAAAATTTTATTTGTCGAACTTTTTACGTGTTTAGCTGTTGTGTCCACCTATAGTCAAATAGACGGACATATAATATATATATTAATAATAAATAATAATATGTAATATAAATGTTCTCTGAATGGATTTAATTGAAAATTTGATGGAAATATACAAATATGATGTGAAAGCCTCATACCAAATTTCATGAATCTAGCTTAAAGTGTTTTTGAGTTGATGGATTCGCAAGCAGGCAAACATACTTACAGAAAAGTGATTTTCCGATTCAGGCAGGTCTGAAACTTGCTGATTTATCAAAGTCTTGAAATGTACTTTTTTGGTGACACGATATATGTATTTTACGGTATATGTATTTCTGTTTGTATACTTCGAATAAAAAAAGTAAAAATTGCAAAGTAAAAGATTTCTTTGGACTAATCTGAAAAGAAGTTTCGAATTATGTTATTTTTTATTTTGCAATGAAATAATTTAGCTTAAACACTGGTGTTGAATTTTAAAGAAAACATGATTTGTTAAAATATACCTTAACAAAAATTGAATGATCAATGAGAAATTTATTTCGGAAGAAACAAGTTCTTTACAAAAGGTTAAGAATTTTCTCAAAGACTCCTACACATTAATAAAAATCAATATTTGGAATGCATGCTTCTTTTATACTGCATCTAATCTTCAAAAGAAGAAAGAAAATCAATTTTTTGCATAGCAGTAAAGATATAGTAAGGAAAATCTCACAATAGAAGAAAATATCATTATACGATAGATCAGATCTATAGAAAAAAAGATCATATTTCCGTAATAAAATAATATTTTGAATGCTAGTAACTGTTATGAAGAAAAATAAAGACAAAAAAAGAAAAGAAAACAAGATTGTCGGTGTTGAGTAAACTTTGTATTTCTAGAAAATGTTCGCAATGAAATATTCAATGTATGCTCCCTTTACAAAAATGATCCATTATATCAGAAATGTACTCTCACTCTACTTACTATCAGTCGCTTTGATAAATAAAATATGTAGAATTGCACATCTCTCTAATAACAGAAAACTAACTTCGAAGATATTTTTATAGCATAAAGCATTCGTCTCTAGTAATAATAAAACAGATTGTGTGGGTATGTGTATGTGTGTTTTGGAGCTTTACAGGGCGGAACATATGTCCTGTAGCTACTAAATCAGGGCATATTTTTGAAATAAAACTGTCTTTGTAATGATGCCAATTTAACTGCCATGAAAATTTTTCTTGAGTTTGGACATTTTTTAAAATACTTTTTCTATAATGTTTTATAATAAATGTCATTGTTGCAATGAAAAACCATTTTCGTTTTTTGCATCAAATGATTTATTGCATTTCTTTTATGATCAAAGCTAAGGAATAAGTCATATCACTGACTCTCCGGCCCTCCCGAAGGCACACGGATAACAAAAACTGAATGACCGGATCGTAGCAACAGCAACACTGGCGGGAACTGTGGTTGAGTTCAAAGGGCCATCACCGGTCAAGGTACAACCCTTCCAGAAGGAAGTACGTCCCGTCATCGAGGGAAGGAGCCAGATTCCACACCTTTTCTGTGTACCCTCCAGGGTGGTAAGATCCAACCACCATATCGGAAGCATCTCATCCTCAATTCGAAGTGCCCCCCACCTGGGGGATAAGCTAAGGAATAAAGATTCCTCTTATTATCTGCTTAGTTTACATGCGAAATTTGATGGAGATTCACTTATCACACAAAACAACGTACAATTTAAAATCAATTTACAAGACAAGTTTTTAATAGCATTATGATACTTCTTCTTCTTGTATACAGCCGACCACCCCGCACCACTGAACATAGCAGTATCGACAGGATTTGTTGTGGCCGACTGCTCTCTTTAGCATCGTCCATCCTTACATTGATAGATTCATCAAACCGACATTCTCTTCGAGGTAATTGGCCCCAAGCCACAAAGTGGACAATTGCTGACCTTCTTCCTCATCTTCGCATTCGCCTATCTTTCTATTAAACAAGGAACTGGCCATCACTAAAAGACAATTTCCGAGAAATTCTAAATATTTCTCCAAAATCTCGTTTCACAACAATAGAAGTCCGAATATTTGCAAACAGTTAGTAAAAAACTACCAATTTTTGACATCACGTCCTTCACAGTTTGAAGATTATCTGGTACCATCAGTACTGTACTTAAGTCGTCATTTTCAACTTTCAGATTATTTCCTAATTCCGAGATTTCTATGCATTCTTTTAAATAATGGCAAACAGTACTGATTCTTCCACAGATGCATTTATTTTCCTGCAATCTTCCAAATCTTTGGAATGATCTGGGAAATCTCCCATACCCTGATATAATTTGGATAGGATTCTTATTTTTATTTCTAGATTAGGAATAGAGTCGTAAGTTACTCATCATTTTTTGGACATATACCATCTGTCAAAAGCATTATAATACCATGGGGTTCTTTTACCTTAAAAAAGTTGTACACACAAGCGATCAAAACAGATCTAAAGCTTTCTTAATAGCACTGCTTTATCGGCGTACGACTCTGCGTTTTAAAGTGCAGATTATAAACGCCCGATACTGCATAAAATAAACATTTCTGATCTTAGGATATTTCGACCAACAACTGAAAGTGTTTTTAAAGAATAAAATCAAAACACAGACTACGTGAATTCCAAGTGACAGCGAGAATCTCACTCGTTCTATTTTTTATAACAACATTATACTCATTGCCAGATGCAACAGCAGAAAAAACAGTTTCATTTAACACAAAACAATATTTAAAATATTTATGCTGCAATTACTTCTAAAATAAACATGAACAATTATAACAATTAAACAAATACAGAACACTATCAATTATTTATTATATTTAGTCACGTGTGAACCGTAATGACTTGAGATGATGAGTTACGTTACTCACAATCTGTTCCTATAGCTTTAATGTATTTATAATTTGATGCTTAAAATAATTTATTCAAAAAATGATGGGTATTGAAATATTTTGAAGGTATCTAATTGATTAATGAAGCACATTTAGTAATTATTGGGCAAAGTGCTATTCATGGTAGATTAGTAATTAATGAATTTAGTACAGGTGATATTTTATAAGGTAAATCTATAGATATAATTACTTCATTTATAAACCCAGGAAATAATAACGGAGAGGCACAAACAAGTTAATTTTATGGCTTCTTTGTCAGAAAATGATTATTATTTTCAACAAAATTGCTCAACTTTATATGCAAAGCAAATGAATTGTTTAACTAAATATTAAGAATCTTTTTATCAACAGAAAAATTAAGATTAAAAGATTTTAGATCATCAAAATGCAATCGATTAAGAAAATTAGAGAAGTGTGTAATTTCTCCCTAGCAAATGTAAAGGAGAAACTTTTTTTAAATATTAGATTAATTGCAATGGCTCAAAGACAAATCCTTTATCCTTTAAATATGCACATTTTTCTTTCATATTAGTAAGGATATGAAAGAACCAAATGATCCAACAAATACAAACATTTTTCTTTCTTATTAGTTAAGGATAGATGAAATAATGAATGTGTACACAAAATCTAAATACTTTTACAATAATTAAACAATTAATCTTTGGTTTTAATACAAATTAACTTACCAGAGTTTCGTATTCAAACGAGAAGCAAAAAAAAAATCACATTTATTTTAATTAAACAATAAATTAAATCTGGAATAACTCACGCATGGAAACTAAATAGCAGAGGAAAAACAAAATAAACTTTCTAGCAAATTAGAATAAATTAAAATAATTTCTCTTGCAAAATTAAAAAACACTAACAACAACAAAATCAATGCTATCAGCACCATACACCTTTCTAAACTTGTTAAAACTGAAAATTAGTTGAAATATTTCATGTCATGAAATATTTTATGTGTTATACCTTATTTGTACGGAAAACAAGTTCGAACGGAGGGAAAAAATAAAAGCTAAGATTTACAATAAACTCAAGAAGACGGATCACGATTAAATATACCAAAACTCATCAATAACCTGCGGAGTGGAAATGCTGGGCTATCTGATGATTTATCGCTATGCTCGGTAACCGTGACTGCAACTTTGCCGGTGATAAAGTCAACAAGAGATGAGTTACGAATACGGAATTTTCGGTTTTTTAATCGATTGTGAAAGGTAGACGAATATATAAGTAAAGGGAAAATATTTAAACTCTCAAGACGTCTTAAACTATAAAGATTGATGCACTTTCAAATATATTAAAAATAGATTTCACTTTTTTTTCTCACTGGTTTGTTTTCGGGAAGAGAGGATCTTTAAGTCTCAAGAATTTTATAAAAAAAAGATTAGTTTGATGTATGTATGACATATATTTTTAAAACTGAACTATTAGCATATTTATTCAGAGATTTTTTTGGGGGGTATGATGTATATAGGTTTGACAAATTAAAAAATAAATATATTAGAATGTTAATAATTTTTTTCTAAAATAATATGCAAATTCCTCGTCAGTCAATTTGCAAAAAATAAGTAATACTTTAATTTTTAAAAATAAAAAAAGATCAATTTTTAGAAATCTATTATAACTCTTGTTCATTTGATTGTGTATTTAATAACATCATAGTGCTTTTGAATGGGAATATCGCAATATTGCACAAAATATTCGTATTCGTAATTTTTTTGAAAATATGACTTAATATTCATTTCTGGAACTTGAGAAAGTATATGCAAAGCACACTGGGAACATATTAATAAAAAAAAAGATTTTTTTTAAATATTCTTTTTTTTGTTGTTGTTGTTGGTTAAAAAAACAGACATCCACTATTTCTGTACTGTTTTATATCTCAGGAACCTGCCGAGATAAGCAGTGAAAAGAAAGAACGCTACGCAGATATTCAAGCGAAAATCGCCATAAATTTAAAAAAATAATAATAACTTATGATATTTAAAAATTTTTCCTATACATTTTAATAATATGTAAAATATTTTCCTTCAACTTTCATCTTACCTTTATGTAAATGAAATTAGATAGCAAAGCATGTGTGAAAGTATTGAATATTTCCACAACAGAAAATGGATTGCAAATGTGTAGCGGATTGTTATGAGCGAGGATAGAATCTGGAACCTTGTGGTTCGCAGCCGAGAAACAAGACCACAATACAAAAGCAATTGCCCGTGTTTCGTAACTGTTAACTGGTTTAAAGGCTCTTTACTACAGTACTCTCCCTCCAGTGAGTCGGAAGTGAGACGAACGATATGGCTGTTGAATGTATTAGCTGTTGATTCTAATACACCTGTACCCATTTAAGTAGCGCGAAACGTTATGGCGAGCAATGTGAGTGAGTAGTTGCTGTTGCTGTTGCGCTAAGTGTCTGACGGCTTTTGGGTTGCTGCGGGTAGATGGCGCCACAACATCTGTACGAAGGTTGAAGGTTCATCGTCCGAGTTCACCAGTGTGGCGGATTGTTATGAGCGAGGATAGAACCTGGTACCTTATGGTTCGCAGCCGAGTAACAAGACCACAATATAAAAACAATTGTCCTTGTTTCGTAGCTGTTAACTGGCTTATAAGCTTTTCACTACAACTGTAATTTATGGCACTGCTGCTACCTTAATGTATTTCTACCTAAAATAATTTTCGCCTATTTAAAATTTATTTATAATTATTTAATAATTATCATATAAAATTTTATCTTTAGATCTCTTATTTGATTTTATAATAATTATATATTTGATAAAGACTTGATATAAAAGAGAAAGAATGAACTAAACTGTTTAGCTACTAAACAGTTATTAACTAAATTACTAGTTTAAAATTCATTTAAATCCAAAATTTATCATGAAACTAATTGTTTTAAACATTTTTTAAGCATTCCTTACTCCTATTTATAAAAAGCACATGCATTTTTTCCTAAACATGGCAGAATAAATGAAAAATTATTTCAAGAAGTATAAAGAAAATTTAAAGACATATGATGGGAAATTATTACCGAATTTATCTGGTAGAAAAATTTTATAGTGCAATATTTATAATAAATTATTATTTATCAGTACTTATTCTTCATTTTCTTTTTTGAGTTCAAATTCTGGCCTAATAAAAATATCTTTTGGTGATGCGTAAACGAGTAAAACGCAACGGTTTCTAATATGTCTAAATTGCACAATCTTACGGTCCCTCTCATTCAATTAAGTTCAGTCTTTTCAATTATTGTTGCAACAGAAAGAAAAGTAAAGCAGTACTATTGCGCATGTGCAGAAGAAACAAATTAGGACTGAGAAAATCGCAATATTTCGAGAAGTGTTTTTTCTTTCTTTCTTTTTTTAAATATTTAATCACACCAAATTCAAATGCATTAGACCTGCAATGAATTTACTTATTACTGACTGACAAATCTCTACTTCTAATAAAGGAAGCATAATTCTATGAGCACATCGTTTGACTTAATGCTGCCATTGGTCCAAATGTATTTCTGAAAATTAAAAGTGTCCTCCTAGAATAATTTTTCTTTTAAGTTCTAACTAGGATTTTAATGAATTGAAAATTAAGTGAAAGTTATGAGTTTCTTCATCCATATGTTTTTAAAAGAATTATTGCACAAAATTGATTTTTACACTATTTTAAAATTTTAAAGTATTTTTAATGATGCCTATCGAGCCATTAAACATTTTTCATAACGTAAACAATTTTTAAAAAAAATATTTTTAGCATAATTCTAAACAACCCATTTCATTGTCGAACCGAAAATTTCATTTTTTTTTTGTTTCATCAAATATTTAATTACATGAATTTTTTTTTACGCTGATAAAAATTAAGAAAGAACGATTCAGCTAATTCTTTGCTCACTTTATACAAGGGATTAGATGGTGAAAATACATTACCTTAAAAGAAAGCGTACAGTTGAGCGTCATAACAGAATCTGATTCCCTACTGAATAAAAGCACTAGAGAAAAACATGCCTCCATTAGATAAAAAGTTTCATCTGAGACAGCAGCAACACAGAAAAAATCACTGAGAAAATTACTTTTTCGTGCATCTTTGTCATACCTGCTTTCGTATTTCCATTTATGCCTTAATTAAGGATAAAAGAAACACCTGCTGAGTCTATTATTGATGACAGCGGCAGGATTCGTACCTGCACGCGACTCTGATACACTGTTTGAGTCGCTCGTTTTCCTTTACAAACTATTTGTGCAAGGAATATCCATCGAGTCTTGACATCTCATCTATCAACCTTTCAACGAGGAGCGGTCACGCAAGATGCGATGACTTTCCCAAAATTACATCGGCATTTGACAAAAACTCAGCCAGGTCATCACATAAATCAGGCTAAGTATCTCAGATATCAAGCCAAATATTTACTTGCAGATACGAACCCGATCAAGGAGAAAAGACATTTTCGGATGAATCATACGTTTCATATTTTAAAATTCGATGCTGCATTATCTCAGTTATTATCAATCTTTGGAGATCTCATGTTTTCTAGTAAGGACATCAATCAAAGAGGGACAGAGACATGAACTAGTTGGAAGGTTCACTTATAAGCTAGTAAGTTTATTCGTATACATCGAGCCTTTTGTGTTTAACTTCGCATTTAATTTGAGCCCCTTACTTTGGATTGATTAGATGTAAAATTTTATATAAGCGTACAATTTTTGTGATAAAACCTTATACAAAATGTCTTTAAGCCAAATGCGCTTTTGAGTTTAAAGCTTTTGTATTTAGCTTTTTCCTAATGTAAAAAGTTAAAGCTTATTTGATGTATTTTATGTATTTTTAATGTTTCACAACTTAATATTTAATGTAAAATATAACGTTTCTTTTCTATTCTTTTTCTGCACCAATATACGTTTTATCTAGAGGGTTCTTCATTGTTTGCAAGGGTGTTTGTTCCTTCATGCTAGGCTTAGTTGCTCATCGGCGACCCCATTACGGTTCTTGCATGACCTCTGGCTAGATTCGGGGTATCGCACAATAAATAGTTTATCTATTATAACTAGTATTTCTTATAACTTTATTATTTATTCAATATATTTTTCAAACTCTAAATAAATATTGTACACATAGACACAAATCGACAAACCTTCTGTTTTTGTTGCAAAGTTTCTTCCAAAGTTAGACACAGATCTACTATCATATGTCAAAATTACATATGACAATCCATCCATCTAGTTTGTTGCATTTTCACTTTTTAGTATATGAAATATAGAAAGAGAAAGTATTGTAATCCCAAAAGATTCGATCTCAAAATTTTGAATAATCTCGCATTTCAGACCGCTTTCACATTCAAAATACATTTATATAATCACCTCAAGTTGTTCAACAAACTTTGAATACGATATTTCATAAATACTTGAGTTGTATGGATGAAATTTGGTATATCGACTTAACATCAAATTTGTAGATTTTTGTCAAATTTTGATCGAAACTCATTTAGAGGAAATTTGTCTATCTGGCTAAAAGAGTACAAGTGAATTCTATTGTTACAAAACATAAAAAATCTCACTGGATAAACTACGTAATTTCAAGTTTCTTTTCAACTATTTTTTGAATATTATATTAAGGTCTGATCATAATTATAGAAATTAATAAATATCATAAAATTTATCTCAATACTTCTCAATCGAAAACAATGGATGTTTGAAAAATTAATTTCATAAAACGAATTTTAGCGTCATCCTCAATGTAATAATTGAGTTTCTAATCTTTCCACTTTATTAAATATTCAACCAAAACATTTGATGTTAAAAATTTCATTGTTTCTAGACTCATTTTTACAATAAAATAAAAGAAGCATGTTTCAAATTCTTTTTTCATTTAGCATTAGTTTAGAGGGTGTTACCAGAAAATTAACTCAGAAATAGAGAAAAATATATTGAATATTTTGCAGAAAGCAAATAATCTCATGGCTTCTGAAAGAATAGAAACGTATCTTTTCTGCCAAAAAACATTTTGGAATTTCATTTAATTAAGCTTTAAATTAAGAGTTTTAAAGTTAAAAATTTCATGTTTTGAAACTTCTATAACAAATGTAAATAACCCTGTCTCTTTTTCTTTCTCTTATATGTAATTTAGAGAAAATATAATAATCGTCGAAAAATTCGAACTCGAGATTTCTACTAATCTCCACGTTCCACGTCCTGGGTTCCAAATACACATTTTCGGAAAATGTCCGTCTGTCCGTGACAAACATAACTCAAAAGTTTTGAGATAGTCGGTTGTAATATACCAAATTCCAATTTGCAGATTTTTATCAAATTTTAAGTAAAATGTGTTCAGTGGAAGTCTGTCTGTCCGGCTGTTCAAATATAAAATAAGACGATAACTATAAAACGAAGAGAGCTAAATAGATAAGATTCAGTAGGCAGATTTAACATCAATAGTGTAAATACTAGTCACATTTTGAGCTAAATCCAACTACGAATTGACTGTCTGTCGGTCTGTACCTTAGAAAAAAGTAAACGCAATGACTTAAAAATATCAAATTCGGTATGAGACTTTCTGACTAAAAGTGCAGTTTTGAGTCAGATTTTTGTTTGAATCGGTCGAGAAAAAACGTGTCTAAAACATAAACTCGGTTGTTGAATATTATTAACGCATGCCAAACTTGTCAAGTATTACACGATAGATTCAGCAAAAATGCTAAATTCACGTGAAAAGTTAATATTTCGTAACTATTGTACGCCAGTGCCATGTAAGGCGTTCTCACGCATGACAAATGTATTAGAGAGTATGCCAGAAAGTTTTGAGAAGACCATTTCCGCTAGTTAATTTTGTATCGGACTAAAGGATAAAAATTACAACATTCCGAAGATAGATTAAACACGCAAAGGAACTAATCTTATCGTAAGAAACATGCAGTAGAATTTCTGCAAAAATCGAATATTTTATAGCTTTTTCCCCCCTTTCCTAAACAACAAACTAAAGACTTAATAAATTTCTTCCTTATCTTCCTACGTTGTCATTTCGGTCCCATAAACATAAGGGCATCAGTAAGAAATGAAAAATCCTTTCACATTTCCTTTTACAACTCAAATGACTTATTCTGCCTTTTTACAAACGGTTTTGGATGATCAAGATATGCCCCCATCATTCTGGAAACGCATGTAAACGGATAAAAATCATTTATTTCCAGAAACAGAGTACTTTTCCATTTCTTATTTTATATCATCAATGCCATCTTTCTGGGGAAAAAAAAGAATTCCATAAAAAAATATAAAAGCTGAAATTCATAGGTTTAATCTTTCTTTTTTCTATTATCTTTTGTTTCTATAAATATCTATTTGTTGCTTACAGCGAAGATTTTTTTTTTATTTGGATTTGGATTTTATTGGCACAAGAGCAATGCTGTTGACTATGCTGCACCAAGATTACTTTTGAAGAAATAATAAATAAAAGTTTTTCTCAAAAAGTTTAAATATATTTTCTTAAAATGGTACAAAGTATTTCGTACAGTAAAATATTTCTTTGCATCTGTTTGATGTATTTTTTTAAGAAAGTAAACATCTTATGTGTTTTCCAAAAAATGACAAGATGAGGAAACATTTTTTTTTTTTTTTTTGCCTTTCTTCATAGTACATTGTACGAAATATTTGAAAAATCCAGTTTTAAACAATCAAATTTTTAATAACATCTGAAAATTCAGTATATTTTCTGTATTTTATACATTTGCTATGAAAGGCAAAATTCTATTAATAAGACTTAATTTTTGAAAATAAATTTAATGAAAACATTTTAAATAAATACCGCTTTTATAAGTATAAAAATAATTTTGAAATTATTTTCTGTTTCAAGTCTTTTGATTTATAATTCGTAATTGTAAAATGGAATATAAACACCGATTTTCTCTTCTCAATTTCTTTAAAAGACCGGAAAACTTATATGGATTTCAAAATTATTTAAAATGATTGATCAATTGAAAATCGAATTATGAAATTATAAAAGTTCTGCATAATTATCGGAAGCACACTGGAGCACAAAAGTTCAAAACTTTCAAAATAAAAGGTATTTTCATCATCTTAAAATTCAAAAAAGTATATTTACAATTATATCTATTATTTTACAGTATAGTTTTTTTCTGCTTTTAATCAATCTTAAAAATAACATTTTAAAGGTATTTTTCAATAACATATTTCATGTAAAATAAAAACATTTAATCTATTTGACATCATGTTGACGATTTATCTTTTTTCGGTCAAATGTCACATTACTCATTCGCTATATCATGTTATTCAAATTTAGATTAATTAAACATGTTCGAAAGAAATTACTTTATTTTTTTACCTTAAATTTTCCCTATATTTATTTGTTTTGCAAATTTTATTTTAAATTTATCATATTTTAATTATTTTATCAAAAGTTTAAACACTAATTATTTTGGAATGACAATTAAAAACGCTTTTTTTAAGAGTATTTGATTCATAAAATAACAAACCAAGATTTACATTTTAAAAAAGCTAAAAAAAGGATAACTTTCACCAATTTTCGGCGGGGCATGCGACTGAATGCAGAATAGATTATAGAATCCTTTATGAAAACTGTTTAATAGGCGATAAATTAATATGCTTAATGACTTTTGGTGAAGCATAAGTTTACATAAATAAGTGGAATGAAAACAAAAGTAAGTGGAATGCACTTACTACCGAACACGAAGATGAAAAAATGCACAAATTTGATTCTGTCAACGCAAAGGAAGTTTCAATAATGGGTATAAGATTGTCAAGGATTCTCCTATAGTGGACAATTTAAAAATAAAAAGAATGGGAGCAAAATGTCAAAATCGTTTCAATATATTATCAAGTTTTAGAAAGTTTTAAGACTGATATTTTGACAGGATACTTAGTTTTACTATCCCAAACATTTTCAAAGAGTCAAATTTCATCAATAAAAAGTTGCAATTCATATTTCGAAAGATCGTTGCATTCCTTCAAAAATAAAGATTAATGTAGGTATTGCATATACATTACCAACATATTTCTGGAAAGTCCCCTGACGTTTCACTTTTAGACAATTGTAAATTTAGTCTGGTGAAAAGAGAACTTTCTAAGCGCAAACCCACCACTTTCCAGATTCCAGTGATGGAATCTTGGAAAGTAGTAAAAGAGGATTTGAAATCATTAACTCTGGATAATTTCAAAAAACCGTTCTACTATTCAAACCACGATGCAGACATATAATCCAGCAAAAAGCTCGGACCTAAAATTAAAAAAAAAATAGTTTTTACATTTTGAAAATTAAAAGGCCCAGAAAGCATTCTAAAAATGTATAATCACACTCTGCATAATTTTATGTTTATAAATATATTAACTTTCTTATCGCTTGGAATTTGCATTCTTATTATTGTAAACTGAATTTTATATTGTATCAGATACATTTTGTTGCATTATCTTCTGCGATATGCATGCATTATTTGTGATATATTGCATAAATTATAAAAAAACACTTCAGTGCTGTAAAACTTGAATGATTGATGATTAATAATTTGCATAACAATATTTAAAAAAATATATCTTTGCCTTCAGAAAAATGTTTTTCTATGAATGAAAATTTAATCACTTCCATTTGAAACCGAAGTTCACATTTTAGGGGAAAAGACAGAAAATTGGGGAAATAATTGCCAAAATAAGCATAATAATGTAAGTAACTTGTAATATATCTCTAATATATTACGAGTTACAAGATTATAAAAATTTGAAATTTAAAAGAATTTTGCTAAAGAGACAATTGCGACCAAGTAATCATAACATATTTAATTGAAAATTGTAGTGACCTTTAATCCCACAAACAGCTAATCACTACAAGTGACTAGTAATAAATATCATATAACTCTTTTCAAGCATTTCAGTTTATTTCCTGAAGCCCTTACATCAAAGTATTCATTTCATGATGGCTCAGTTTTAAATCACTTTATGTAAAGAGTGCATTATTTATCTGTACAAGTGTGTTTTTACTTTACAATTCTACTTTATTTTGAATTGATTCAGAATATTAGCCTTTCAAATTGAAAGAGATTAACCAGCATTTGCGGGGGGTTTTGTGTTTGTTTTTGTTGTTTGATATGCACCGCCATCTATTAGGAAGATATTGAATTAATTTTATTTGTTGTTAAAAAAATTACACCATGAGAAAATTTTTAATAAAAATCTTACTATTCAAAATCTGTTGATTGATTTTATATACAGTTTTCAAAATATAAAAAAAAACTTACCCAATCTATTTAAAAAAATCTTTGAAATCATTTTAGAGAATGGTGCACGTGAATTGAATGCAAACTATCACAAAATTGAAAAAATAACAAACCATTCCATACCGAAAGCTTTAACAAACATAAAACCAAAGTATAAATCTGCCTCCAGTGAAAAAGGATCTCAAATACACTGTGGATGATTCGCTTCTTCCATCCGATTTTGAAATGGAAATTTTGTATCTTCCCTCCTTAAATACAACTTATACTAGTTATAAGAAAATTTAAAATGAAAATTTTTGAATCATAGTGTGTTTTGTTTATATTAAATCCTTTCTACAATGCATATAACAGGGTAATTGGTAAAGTCGTGTTAGGCTTTTTGAATTCAAAACGACTCCGTTTTGAGTGCAGTCAGGAAAGTAACATTCCTGATATAAAATGACTATGCTGAATTTATTGAGATGATTTACAAATTGCAGTAACCATAGCGACAAAATGAGAAAGTTGCAAAAAATAAATAAAAAAAAATAAAGGAGACCGGCCAAAATTAGAAAGTTACATTATTCTAATAAGAAAAAATCTACTCTTTACCGTTATAAAAACTGAAGAAAAAGTTTCATGATGTTATGTAAAAATGGAGGAAATAATGTCATATTTTCGATTGAAATTTTGGAATCCGAATGAAATGAAAAAAAGATTCATCATAAAATTGAAAATTGTATTACCAGAAGATATCATACTGTTTTTCTGAATTAAGCAACGGCAAAGTAAGATAATAAAAAAAGAAACAAAAATAATTTGAGAATCTGAAAAACACATTTGGGGAAAGATCTGAGATTTTTGAGGGATTCTTTTAGGGCAAACTCCTTTTCATGTCAGGAAAGATCATAATTTTAATCGCAAATATATCCGACAATTTTATAGAAAAACCCTTGGAATGTTTTCCTGTATTTTTATTAAAGCATAATGTGCATTTTTAATCGTACATCATTTTTGGCCGATCACTTTTTTTTGTAATTCTTTATTTCATCACTAAGAGCGTTATGAGTTGTCTCAATAAATTCAGCATATCACTTTATTATCGTTACACTCTACTTTCCTGGCTATACGAGACGAGATGTCATTTTAAAGTTTTAAAAGGACTTTACCGATCACCCTGTATAGAAAAATTAAAACGAAAAAAATCAAAGCAGATGCATTTTTAATTTTAAAAAATAGCAGATAATATTTATTCTATTCTTTGAATTTGAGATAATGCGATCTTAATAATCAGAAAGATAATCGATCATAAAAATGTAAAACTCTTATATTATTAAAAGGATTTTGATTAAAATAATATTTTATGAATTATATTCATTAGCGCTGAGCCAATCGTTAGGATTTGAACATCTGTTTTTGAATACATAGTTAATAAAATAACATAATCGTAAAAATCTGTGAATCTGTTAAGATTTTAAAAGAATTTGACTGTAGATTATTTGCCTTCATTATATTTAAATGATCCTTTTGATTTCGAAAATAGATTCTAACTAGTTAATAAAATCATTCGAACGTAAAACATATTAAAAATTTTTATACTCAGTACGATAATCTATCATAAAAATGTAAAACAGATTATAAAAAAGATTTTCATTGAAATAACGTCATATAGATCAAATTCTTTTATGTTAAGCAAACTGTTAGGATTTTTATATCTGATTTTATATTGTTAATAAAATATCACAATCTTAAAAAAATGTTGATTTGTTAATATTTTAAAAGAATTTGAATGTCATAATGTTAGTTTAACTGTATCCATTAGCATTAAATGGACCTTTTGATTTCGAAAACAGGATTATAATTAGTTACTAAAAATGTTTAAAAATATTAATCTTTTGAAATTTAAAATAATTTTAAAGAAATAACTCTAAGAGAATCAAATTTATTAGCACCAACGGATTCATTTAATTTTGAACATCTAATTAGTCAATAAATTAACTCGATCTTAAAAATTTTAGCCTGCTGAATTTCAAAAGAATTTGAAGAAAAAACATAAGGGGAATCATGTTATTTTTTAATATCAAAGATAATATTTTATTATTTATTCTAATAACAATAAATCAAATTTTAACTAGGCAGTAAAATACATTATCGTAAAAATGGTAATCGCTTAGAGTTTAAAAGAACTAAAGGAAATAACTTTAAACGAAACGTGCTCCAAAATTTCATACTGTCTTTAATTTTTCATAATATATTACAGAACCTGTATTTCGTGTATGTTTTTTTGTTGTATATTATGAATCTCGCTTCATTTGCTCAATGTAAAGTGGATCATAAATTGAGACCAAATAATAGTTAAGAGCAGTTAACGAAATAAAGTTCTTTATTTTTAAAAACAATGATAAATTCAACTCTTGAGATATTAGCACGCAGACTTCAGTGGCATGATTCATTAGGAAATGATTCATTCTTAAATACAATAAAATGGTAAGAATAAAATGCATAATATCTTGCAGTGGCCTCTAAGAGTAAATTTCTGACAAAGGATTCATGTCGAAATTCATATGAATAAATCTTTGGAATGAGTCACTTTAGATTCATGGCACTTTGTTCAGAGATATACTAAGGCATATTAATTTCTAATATAGGATCGCATTGTCTCATTCAACAGTTAGAAAGATTTCTTTCAAAAAATGTAAATTTTTTTTTTTTTTTTTTTGCAATTTGTTGGTAACAATGACTTATACCAAATATCGTTGCAATGTTCTACATATGCTTAGCTGCTCTTGTGTTGCAAGTATAATTCATGTGATGTTTGAAATTCAAGGTAATTTCGCTGTTACATTATAAAAAAAAGAATCGTCATTCGTGCAGTTAGAATAAAATTATCCTTATTCAGAATCTTTTAGAGAAAATAAATGAGAATATACTTTTTTCAGCTTTATGTACCTTGGATTATTTATATTTAGTTTTACATAAGAATGAAAGGAAAAAACCGAGTAAGTATTCTGCACCTTTTCTAAAGCAAACAGATTTTATTGGAATTATGGTACACATATATATTTGGGGAGCCAATTTCTTATTCCTATTTTACAGCGGCTTTAATTTATAGCTTTCAAATGTGAGCAAATAAATATGCCAAGAAATATTGTATCCCTTGATGAATTTGCTCCAATTTTGAAACAAATGTAAAATTCTGGTAATAAAAAACATGTATAAATTTTCATTCAACAACATAGTTGCAGTTTTTAATTAACTTGGTGAAAAACTCACGAAAAGGTCGTGAATACCGACTCCCCTTTAGTGGATTTTATCCAAAATTGTATAGAAATTTACAAACTAAATTACATCTCCTCATTTTTACTTCCACATATACGAAGTATAGAAAAATTACTGTAATTTTTAAAAAAAATCGAAATCTAGAATTTTACGAATTTCCACATTTTAGAATTCACTTAAAGCGAAAAAACTAACTTTTGGATTTATGTTTTTTTGTCTTTCGGTTAGTCTATCTGTCTGTCTATGAACACGATATCTCGAAACTGATATGAGCAAGAGGGATGAAATTTTGTATATAATCTTTAAGACAAATGTGTAGATTGTTTTATCAAATTTTCAGCGAAATCCTCTCAGATGCAGACTGTGTGTCTGAATATAACACAATAACATAAAACAAATAGAACAAAATGGATAAAATTCAATGCACAGATTTATCATCTATAGTTTAGACATCTGTCATATTTTGAGCTGAATCCAACAAGGGGTTGACCGTCTGTCGATCCGTACTTTTAGAGGAATGTAAACGCTATAACTCAAACATGCAATGACTCAAATATATGAAATTTGGTATGTTATTCTACGATTAGAATTGCAGTTCTGCGTCAAATTTTAGTTTAAATCGGTTAGAAAATGTGCGTAAAACAACTTTCGGTATCTATTAATCGTATGCCAGGGATTAATCTTCAAAAAAAATTCATCAATTCAGATAAATAGACAGGATTCATTTAGATAAATAAAAAAAAACATGTTGTTTTCAGTGTTGAAGTAAACTGAAATCTCAAGAACAAAAGGCCACGGTACTCGGTGGCAAGATAGGAGGGTTCCAGGTTCGAAATCTCCAAGAAATCTCTGGTGTACATTAAATGCACATGGACCCAAAACTGGAGGAAAAGATGTCACGCTGGTATCGTCCTCGACATCTGACCGCAGTTCGAAATTATGAGGTCTCTTTCAAAAAAACTTTAGTTTTATTTTAAAGTAGAAAGTTAATATAACAAAAATAAACTAAACTATTATGAGCAAATATAACTTTCGAAGAATATCTTATATTGATATAATAAATTCGAAATTATTCACGATGAATTAATAGAAAACAAATTTAAAGATGACAATTTTAAAAAGGAAGATAAATTAAGACGCTACCCTGTCTTTATATAGAGACGTGATGAATCATTGAAAATAAATTTAATTTTTCAATTTCTCAAAAAAAACTGTTAAAAATTCAAAGATATTAATTCGTTTTATAATGCTGCTTTTAATACTCCTACTTGCATTAAAATCATATAAAATAAAAAAAATATATAAAATATATGAGTTTTATTTTTTCTCTCATAAGATAATTTCTTAATTTTAAAATTTGATACTGCCTTAAATAATATACAATAATATACCATTACTGTCTTTTAAAATTTCATTTCACTATATTCTTATTAGTAGATAATTAGTAACAATCAAAGGTATTCATAAAATTTTTATCTAAATGACATTTTAAGACAGTCTTTCTAAAATATATAAACGGTACTTTTGTATCATCATATAAAATAAGAAATGTAAAATTTATATGCGTTTACTTTTTACTTTTAGAAGAAATTTTTTTTTATATTGTTTAAACATTATGAAATGACATACTATTATTGTCTTTTAAAATTTCATTTAACTATATTCTCCTTCCTACATAATTAGTAACAATCAAAGATGTTCATTAAAATTTTATCTAAACGACATTTTAAGTCAGTCTTTTTTAAAAACATATAAACGGTACTTTTGTATCATCACATGAAATAAGAAATGTTTAATTTATGTGCGTTTACTTTTTGCTCTAAGAAAATAAATATTTAATTTTAAAATTTAATATTCTTTTAAATATTATGCAATAATATGCCATTACTATCTTTTAAAATTTCATTTAACTGTGAATTACTAGATAATTTGTAACAATCAAAGGTGTGCATTAAATTTTATCCAAACAACATTTTGTCAGTCTCTCTAAATGCATATAAACAGTGCTTTTATATATATATGTGCAAATTTTTTTCGATTCAGTAAATTGTGAATTAATGAAACAGACGCATTTTGAACTGTCATGGCAAACCCTTTAATACAAATTCTCAAGCGAGTTCACTTATATCTAGTCATTAATACTGATTCCTTTTATCTCGGGAAAGATAATAATGAAAATAAAGAAATACCCTGATAAGCATTAAATGAATCTCATAGCTCATTAACTGTTTTTTATTTTATTAAAAGCTCCAACTTCAGTAAATTATAATTAAGCTTGTTTCTTTTTCTCGCTAATTTAAATAATGCTTTTCGTTAATCCAAAAGTATTTACTTTGTTGCTAATAGAGCAATTTTTCGTTCATTCATTTTGATTAGAACTGCACTGATAAAACTTTTAGATTCCAGAAACAATCCTTAAGTGGCTGTAAATCTTTCTACACTTTTTCTTTAAAAAAATTTAGTCAAAAAAGCTTTCTAGTGAATTTTGCTGATTTTTTTAAGGGAATTGTTTGTGTTATAAAAAGAGAAGCAATTAATTATCCACTAAAGATTTTGAAAATGCCGCTCTGATTTTCTGATAAAACAATAATTTCGCTTGTTAAGAGTTGTTTCTTAATGATCCAGACATAAAGGAACAGCAGAAATAGAGGACAGGGAGATAATTTTATTTCTTTCTTATTAATTTAAAAAATTGTCAAATTTTTGTTTGAATTTTTTTTAAATGTGAAAATTTTGTAAACATATTGCAAGTATGTAGCAGTTGCATTAATCTATCTTTTCTTTTATATAATAGATGGCGATGCCTGATTAGGTACGCATCCCACAGTGCATTGCGATTTTTATAGTCTGTGTATTTACTGTTCAAGGTCACATTTCCTACCGCGTTACTGGCATCAGACAACCATTAGCGAGGTAGAAAATGTGACCTTGAACTGTCTACAGAAAATTAACAGACTATAATATAAGTTGCTGTTCTGTAAAGGGTGAGCGCATTAATGTCTTGTCTTGTCTTTCGTGCTTGTTTTGCGTGAAATGTGATCTTTAAAGAAATGTTCCAGAAAACATACGTCCTCTTGCTTCCACTGAACGGATCATAATGATCTACATCTCATCACGAGTATAAAATATCATTTCTTTGTATTTATTTCTTATTTCCTTTATTTATTTTGTGAAACTTCTCTTGTGTGTAGACAATTTCAGTAAAAAAAGTAATTCCACTTGTTAAGAATTGTTCTTCGTTTTAATTTTTAGTGATCCAGAAATAAAAGAACAGTATATATAAAGGACAGTAGGATAACTGTATGTTTTCCTTATTAAATTTTTGAAAAAAAATTGAAATTCGTCAAATTTTTTCTTGAATTTGAATTTTTTTTTCAAATTGAGAAAACTTTGCGAACATATTGTAAGTATAAAATATCATTTCTTTGTATTTATTTATTTATTATTTTTTTCATTTATTTTGTGAAACTTTTCTAACGTATAGAAAAACTAACTGCAATGAATGATACCAATATTAATGCTAATATAAATACTGAAAAGTAATGACAAGCTATTTTTTAAAATGTTATAAAAATAATAATACATTGCTAACTATGAAGATAAATATCATTTCTTTGCATTTGTTTCTTACTTTTTCATTTATTTTGTGAAACTTCTCTATCGTACAGGCAACTTAACTATATTGAATGATACCAATATAAATGCTAGGATAAATACTAAAAAGTAATGATAAGTTATTTTTGAAAATGCAGTAAAAAATAATAGTACATTAATATTGCAAATTAACATGAAATCAATGAAATATATATTTTGATTATTTGACCTCACGAAATTTTGTAATATCGTTTCATAACTTAATATACTAAGATTAATTAATACTACAATGTCCTAGTTCTAGATCAGATTAATACAAAAAGCTGATATTCTAATAATTTTTTAAATATTTCTCAGGCAAGAAATTCCAAATAAAATAGTTTTAGATGCAATAATAAACTAAGATGATAAAACTTAAAATGGACTAACACACTATTTTCAGTAAATTAACTAAGCATTATATTGAACTGAAAATAATTGCAAATGCTTCAATTTGGATATCAGGTGTCGTAAAATGCTATACTTCCAATATTTATAAAATATGATGTTCAGCTCAATTGTACAATTGGCCTATTTTCTTGTTCTAAATTCATCAGTTCTGCCATGTCATAGTTTAAATCAATAAGGCTTAAACTATCATTCAGATAAAATCAAAGTGATCTCTTGAAAATATCAATATCAATATATATATATATTTCAAAACTCTTCTTGAAATGTATCAAAAAAAAAAGAAAAATGACCTGCGCTGGGATAGAAGGAGATACCGTGGACTAATCTTAGCAATGGCAGTGTAGTTTTACATAAATAATTTTAGCGATAAAAAATCACTAATCAAAAGATATCTACGAATGAATAATTTGGTAAAAGTGCTGCTTAAATCTAGTAAAAAGTTGGATAAATTAAATATATGTTGATTTCTTAGAAAAGATTTATCAAAAACATAAACGAATATTATTTAATTCAAATAAAATATTATAAAAAAAGAATTTATTTCCATTAACGATACTTTACTTCCACTGTAGAATCTTTCATTATATACTTCTCAATTTTTTTAGGGCATATAAAGAAAGACAGCAAATAATTTTGGTATCATATCAAATTCAAAAAGAAATGAATCCGACATGCGGTTTCATAATAAACAAATATAACAAATCTGAAAATACAAACAAATGCATTAAGGTTTGTTGTACTTTGAAACATTTATATAATATATGCCATATGTACAAACAAATGGCATAACAAATTGGTGAGGAAAACTATTCATTTATTTCTTCTGGAAAGATTATTATTATTATTATTATTTTGCAGTTGAATTGATGTTGTAAAAACAAACACGCAGGTAAAAGAAGAAAATGGGTACTGAGAAATCTTTGGAGGTCCTTTTTTTACGGAAGAAAGCATATTCGAGGTGCACTTATAAAAAAGATGAGATGTGGAAAATACACTGGATCCGGAGATTAATGCTTTTTATTACTTTATGTACATTCCCAAGATGATGACGTACATTTCTTGATCACGAGAAATCTTTTATCAGACGGTAAGATAAGTCATTGGGGATGAAAATGGAAATGGGAAAAGATTTCTCATTTTTCACCACTGCACTTCGATTTATAGGACAAGAATGACTGCGTATGAAGATAGGAAAGAAGTTTATTCAGCCCTTTTTTCACTGTATTCAAATGAGAACTCGGATATATTCTACAGTTACTAAAACTCCATTGTATTTTAATTAAATTATGAGTTTATGGGCTTAGGTCTAATATTTTTATTACTTTCTGTTATACAAAATATAGAGGAAGTATGGTAATCGTCAAAAAACTCGAACCCGAGATTTTGAAGAATCTCCATGTTCTAGATCTATCTAAGTTCGAAAAATACATTATTGAAAAATGTCTGTCCGTCTGCCTGTCTGTGACAAAGATAACGCAAAAACTATTTGGAATGGATGAAATTCATTATACGGTCTTTACAAAAAATTTGCAGATTTCTGTTAAATTTTGTGCAAAAAATCCGTTCAAAGGAGTCTGCCTGTCCGACTGTTTGAATATAATTCAAGACGATAAATACAAAACAAAATGAGCTTGGTACATAAAATTCAGTACACAAATTTAAAATCCATAGTATAGATAATTATCAATGTTTGAGCCAAATCTGATAAGGGATTGATCGTCTGTCGGTCTATAATTTGAGAAGCATGTAAACGTGATAACGCAAAAACACAAACTCATATATCAAATTTGGCTTGCCATTTTGTAACTACAAGTGTAATTTTGCATCAAATTTTTATTTCAATCGACTGTGGAAAACCCGTCTAAAAGCAAATTCGATTTTTGGATACCATTAACCGCATGCTAGTGAGTAATCGCCAAATAACTCGCCAAGGATGACACGATACATTCAGTAAAAATACTGAATTCAAGTCCAGTGTTAGGATTTTATAATTAATGCACTCCAATGTCATACAAGGCATTCTCTGAGATAACACATTTATTAAAGAATATACGAGAAAGTTTTGAGGAGACAATTTCCGCTGGTTTATTATCTCTGTTGCCGGAAACTTTTCTAGTAATATCTACATAATCGGAATGAAATTTAAAAAGAAATTGGAAAACTTTATTCCTCTTTGATTGGGATGTTTGTTGGAAGTTTACTAATCCTCTCCATACGAACTTAATTGGAAATTTAATGGAGGGGAAAATCGAAACTCTTGTTATTCATTGGCAGTCTTAATTAAAATACAGCCTTGATTGTCTTTTAAAGTATTCTGATTTTTTATAACGCAAAACTTGGATAATTTCAAAGATTTCTGTTATTATTTACGATAGGCGAATGCCTACGTGGTGCTTTGATAATGAATGATTATTTATTTGATGATATAAGATTTTTAGAATCAACAAATTCTATAGATTAAAAATTTGTTTCTGGATTTTTTATTAAGTTAATTTAATATATTTATAACCCTTAATTTGAGGATGTATGTATAGCTAATCTTTGTATAAACGTTTCCCGTGGATCGTAAAACTTTACTTAATATTTTACCATGTTCTCAGCTTCATTGAAGAACTATATAGTAATCAGACCTCGTTGGATTTGAAATGAATTTCATATTAGCACATTTGTTAATCATATTTTTGTTATATGTGCCTTTATATTTCCATTTCATTTTTATACTCCATTTCTTTCTTCTTCCATTTTCTATAGGTCTGTAAAGGAGCGACTCCAATTCATACATTGTTAATTTTTCTGTTCCTTAGTGTTTCTGCGGATGAAATGTACTTTGTCCATTCAGCGCATGGTTCTCTTACCTAAGGCTGCTTGGCTATAACTAATGAAATCTCAAAATTTCCTTTTCAGATGGGAGAGAAATTAAGAATTACTCCTTCAGATTAAGAGTCATTGTAAGCCTCATTTTTTTTTTATCATGAGAAAGATAACTAAGTCAAACCTCGCTTAACAAACACCTCTCGTAACCTGTTTCAGTCTGTGTTGGGTGTGTGTTTGATTAGAAACCTTATATCTACATGGAGGTAGTTTCGGTCGGATAGCTTTGTGGAAAGCGACTTTGAAGGTTTTGAGCAAGTACTTGTGTAACCAAAATCGAAGAAATTGTGTTTCTGACCAAGATTATGGGATTTGAGGTGGATAACTGATGGATAGCGATATGCATGAGCTGATTGAAAAGCATACCCAAAATATGGAAAAGCTTATAGAGCTTCATTTTCTGTCATAGCAAAAAGCTGCGGAAAAGATACGGGCAGGAAGAAATAAGAAACTCTACTGAGCTACACCCTTCAAGTGAAATAAAGAGAGAGATGCTGGAAGCATGGGAAATTATTGCATAGTACATTGAGATGTATCAAAGTAACAAAGCAGTGTTTGTGCACTCTACAAATTCAAACAAATACTAGCATATTTAAACGAATAATAAATAACATAAAGTGAATATTAATTCCTTCATAAACCCTAAAAGTCAACTTTAAACTCCCATAAATCCAAATTTTTTTTTATCCTTTATGAAGTATTTTGAAATTTACATCTATATTTCTGTACATATAATTCTTAGCATAAATTAAGAGAAAATTTCGCTGTTTATATTTATGGTGTACAACGACT
This sequence comes from Argiope aurantia, assembly GCA_026543865.1. Classification (NCBI taxonomy): domain Eukaryota; kingdom Metazoa; phylum Arthropoda; class Arachnida; order Araneae; family Araneidae; genus Argiope; species Argiope aurantia. Next base: position 46,127 of record JAPMOR010087674.1, read on the forward strand.
CATATATCGATATCATCACTCCCCGATCGAAGTTTAAATGCAGCGGAACAGTTCTCCCATATAGTATTTCTAGAAAAATCGTAACCACGTACAATAAGCGTAAGTAGTAAAATCTGACTTGAATTTGTATTTAGTTCAGGGACTGCTGGGGGGGAAAAGTGGGATAAAAAAATTCCCGTTCGCATTTTCAGGGCATCTCTGCTAGAAAAGGCATGCGCGTTTACAATAGTTTACTTGTCTCACTGCTGACGCTTTTCAAATCGTTTAACGTATAGAATGAAACCTTTCAGAGTGTTAACAATAATCTGTATCTCATTTTCACCAAAATTCTAAGTGTAATCAAGACAATTGTCGTTAGACATTTTTCTTGAAAAAATAAAGAATGCATTATAAATAATAAATTGCCTTATTATAAATTTATTTGAGTATTTCTTTTCAGAAAGGTATTTATTACCGTATTTACATGGATTTGTATTTAAAAAAATTTATTACCGTATTTACATGGATTTGTATGAAAAAAAAAATTATTACCGTATTTACATGGATTCGTAAGAAAAAAAATTATTACCGTATTTACATGGATTTGTATGAAAAAAAATTATTACCGTATTTGCATGGATTCGTAAGAAAAAAAAATTATTACCGTATTTACATGGATTCGTAAGAAAAAAATTATTACCGTATTTATATGAATTTGTATGAAAAAAAAAATTATTACCGTTTTTACATGGATTCGTAAGAAAAAAAAATTATTACCGTATTTACATGGATTTGTATGAAAAAAAATTTTTGGCTTAACGAATTTTCGCATTCCGAGTAAAATTCAGGAACCAATTATGCTCCTTAAGCTAGGTTCCACTGTAATGAAAATGCAAGAATTTACTAATAGGCAGGTAATTAACCTAGATGATAAATTTTTACTTAGATAATAAATTTAGTAGATTATAATTAAATTTGTTTCGCTCACCCACCAATTATTTTTCATTCATTTAAACATATTTACTTTAATGAAGATCATAATTTTGATTCATTTCAGTTAATCTGGATCGCTAATTTCAGTCAGTTGGAGTGATTTCCCCAAAACTTTCTTGTATATTCTGAAACAAAGGTGTTATCCTAGAAAATACATTGCTTAGCATTGGCGTATAATAGTAATAAAATATTAACCTTTGATAGGAATTTAGCACTTTCAAAAAAATATAATACCATCCTTCGCGAGTTATTTGGCAATTAATCCCTGGCATGCGGTTAATAGTATATCGAATTTGTGTTTTAAAAGCGTTTTTCCCAATCGATTAAAATACAAATGTGGCACAAACCTATACTTCTACACAAAATCATATACTAAATATTGATATGTTTAAATCATTGCGATTTAGAGTTATAGCGTTTACAAGTTTTTAAATGTACAGATCGACAGATGAACAATCCATTATTGGATTTGGCTCAAATTTTGAAGATATTTAGATAATAGATGTTAATTCTATGTATAAATTGGATTGTATCGATATTGCTTTCCTCGGTTTGTAGTTGTCGTGTTAAATTATATTCGAACAGCCAGTCAGACAGACTTCCTTTGAGCGTAATTTACCCAAAATTTCACAGAAATCTACACATTTGGTATAAAGACCCTACACCAAATTTCATCCATCTAGATCAAAGCTTTTTTTAGCTATTTTTGTCACAGACAGATAGACATTTTCCAAAAATGACTTTTTCGAACACAGGGAGATCTAAAACGTGGAGATTTATCAAAATGAGTTCGAATTTTTTGACGATTACTATAATTTATTTTTACTACTTATACGAGAAAATAAAGAGAAGCAGTAATAAATAATAATTTTTCATGTTCTTTGGAGACAAAATAAATTACGCATTGAAATAAACTGCTAGTAAATTTTCCTGAGTATTTTTATAATTGTTCCTTGTATTAAACAAATGATATGTATAGATATAGATTCTTAAAAATGATTTGGATGCTGTCTACAAATTTCTGATAAAAATCATCGTTTAAAACTGATTTTTGTGTCTTTACTTTGAGTTTTAGAAAAAAGAAAGTAAACAGTTAATTACCAAGGGTTTTTTTTTTTTTTTTTTTTTTTTTTTTTTTGCATAAATAAATTTCTGTATAAACATTTTATTTCTTGATTAAAAATTAAATATAATATTTTTTTTTTCAAAAAATTATGTCTGAAGATAAATATTGCTTCGTGGTCTTTGCTAGTTACTTAAGATTTATCTCTCTTACTTTTGCCCTAAGACAAAATGTTTGGTTCTTTTAAATGATATAATTATTAAAATAAATAATATTCTATTAAAAAATCTGTGAATAGTTGATAATATTATGAAGAATTATACAAAAGGTCTTTAATTATATAACTAAAAATGCCTGTTTATTATATAAGTAACTTTTATAATATCTGTTTCAGACGCTATCACTCAAAGATAAAAGTGTTGACCTCATATTACCTTTTTAAATGTAATAAATAATAGTCCCCTTATTTATGTCATGATTCAACATAGAAATTTAAAAATTTCATAATTCCAATTGTCAATAAATAGAATCGGAACTTTGAGAACGACTATAAATCACTTCACAATTTTCACTAAACTAGCATCATTGTGAAATTTAAAACACCTTTTTTTTTCAAGAACAAAGAGAATAACAGCGCAGTAATAAGCAGTTACATTTAACACATTTCATTCCTTACAAAATATCATTTCGCTGACATTTTAGCAAAAATGGTGATTGATCAACTCTGATTTCCAATCAGAAAATGAAGAAGTTTGCCTGATCGAATAATAAAACAAACATAAAGGATAAATATATGCATTTCGGAAGACCCTCCACTGGGGAGGAAGAACACCTCTGAAATTTGCGATGAAAAACTCCTGGCATAATTTGGTTTAGCTTCCAATTTGGGTATGGTAAGGATATGGAGTCGAGCTACCTCCACTCCGATGACGGGATTTGCTTTCTAAGGCAAAGGTTATAGCGTGTCTGGTTCCAGCTATTAGGACTTAAATCTAAGTTCCAACTTTAGTGCTATCGGAACGATTGCCATTTAGATAACTTCGGATGCTTTATTGAAAGTCGGTATATGAGGCAAATAGGTATTGAAATAAGAGTTCGAACTACCTCCAATCTGATGACGGACGTATTTCCTGCTGGAGGAGATGTACCGTAACCGGTGATGGCCATTAGTACAAAATTTTCATTACCGGCTCAAATAATGCTTTTTTTTTTGTCGCCAGTCATGGAAAACAGAAATTTTTTCAAATATACTAGGATGTTTTAGGATTAGGATTTTTTTTTAAATACTTCTAACCTTGTACGCAGAAGTGATGAATATCGGAATGGTATTTAACACTAATTATAGCAGTAATCACTTATGATATTATGTAAGAACTAATTAACCTAATTTAACAAAAAAAATTCTGTATTTAAAATTTCCGATTTAAATATTAGCTGAAGTTAATGTCTTATTCAATAATTTGGACGCATATCAGTTCTTTACAAAATTTTTATTTTAATTATAAGTGAGTGCTACTCTGCCGGAATAAGACATTGTAACATTAGGATAACACTTCACTTCCATTGTAACTGTTTACGTACCTCCAAAATTTTCTGAAACACATAAAGAAAAACGCCTAAAATATTTTGGAATTCTGTCAAGCTCAGAAATACATAAATCCGGCATTTGTTTTCATAATACATATATCAAAAGAGGAAAATGTAAACAAATACTTTATGGTATGATGCACCATGGAACATTTTTGACAAACATATTTCAACATGGCGTGAAGCAAGTTTCATTTATTTTACCAAAGAAAGAACAAAATATTTCTTCTGCAACAGAATTGTTTCTGTAGAAACAAAGGTTGAGAAGAAATAGTGAGAATTTTCACCCTCGTTTTTTCTATAGAACCATTCTTTGTTTTACAGAAAAAGATATTCGAAATTCCTTTTCCAAAAGTCTTAAAGATTGAAAAATATATCACATCTGAGGATTAAGGCTTTTTATTAGTTTATGTGCATTCCCAAAATGATAGCATGCGTTTCCTGATCATCCAGCCCTTAGTAAAAAGAGAGGAAAAATTGTGATGAAAACAGAAATATGAAAAACTTCCACCCATTTTGACTACAGCCATTCGGTTTATAGGCTAGAAATGACAATGTAGGAAGATAAGAAAGTTTATTACCCTTTTATTTGGCTGTTGTTGGAAAAGGTAGATGAACGATAAAAATATTCTTTGTTTACTGCAAGTCAACTGCGTTTGTAGGAGATATAAGATTATTTACTATGAGCAATTTTTAAATCTGTCATGTTTATATATTTTGAAATAGTCCTAAACAGCACAAATGTTGTTTATGCGAATAATAATGAGAAGTCTCTTTTTTATACATATGCTCAAATTCCACATGAAATTGGTTTCATTTTATGATCATAAGGCAATTTCAATATATCAGTAGAAATTGGCTACATTATTATAACAAATAATTTTAAGACCTCAAAGTAATTCCAATGGATTGGTAAAAATGGGCTTTATTACTGCATTGGAATTGAACTTTATTGTTTGATATATAACATATACTTCTTCCTTTTATTCATTTGATTTTATCTAACTGCATTATCTATTTTTACCTTGTGCAATCAAAATGGCTTTCGTGTTTAAATGTTTAAACCATTTTATTAGCAAGACTTTTCAGTTGATGTTCTTTCATGTTATGCCATGTCTTCTTGAGAAATTATGTGAGATAAATCTTCAATAGGGTTTGGACATACATAAAATCTGAATTGTATGCCAAGCCCCTAAGGAGGATTATAAAAATTAACTATATATAAATACATTTATTTTTCTTATTCCTGATCGACAAATATCAAAATTTACATTAGCTTTACAGGTGAATTCACGATACACCTGAAAATTTGTTAAACATGTAAATTTTCAATTGTTGTGCAATTATTTTAGTTGTTGTCCTTTCATGTGAGGCCATGTTCTTCTTGAGAAATTATTTGAGGTAAATCATCAACTAGGGCAGACAGTAAACTATATATAAAAGCCGAGATGTATGCGAAACCTATATTGAGGCTCATAAAAACTTAATTACATATGATTATATTTAATTATCTTATTCTTGATAGACAAACTTCAAAATTCACATTTACTTTTAAGTGAATTCCCATTTCACCTGAAAATTTGTTAAACATATGAATTTCTGATTTGCTAACATGTAAACACAAATAAGTTTACGTTAAAATCTTTGATAAAGTAAACCAAACATAAAAGGACACAAACTTGTCTAGTATATTCTTCTTATAAAATTCAATAATCAATTGGTATTTTTTGCGTTCCATATAGATTTCAGTTTTGTCCCTTAATGAAGCGACTTGTTAAGAGCACGACATTGAAACTTCTTTCCTAAAATAAGTTCCAATTAGGTTTGAATGAATGAATTCACTCTGCGCTGGAGAAAGTGAAACTAACACTTCATTTAACTCACTTCCTTAATGTCATCTACAATAAATGAAGGGGAATGAAGTCCGGGAAAAGCGATAAATATCTTCTCCAAGATGAGATGTTATCTTTTAGCTCATAGCGAAAATGTGAGAAAAGGATAATTTAATCATTCAACCGAATCCACTAATGGAGACAGGAATTGCAAAAATGTCGAGAATTTTTCTATAATGTATAATTATACAGGCGTATTGTTTATACATGACTAAGAATGATTGGTTGTAAATTTGATAATTATTACGAAGTTGATGCAAAACACTTGTGTCATTAACCCTTTCACAACTGACTCATTTCAATTTTCAGTGAAAATTCTATCCTGGTAAGCCGGGGTTTGTTTCAAAAAAGGATATGTAAAGCGAGAATATTTCTAAGTAATGCGAATATTCTCGCATTACATCCTGCACCTTTCGATTGAGATAGAAATCAGCCCCTACTGTTGAATTTGCACAGCCTATTGGGCTAGAACAATAGTCAAAGGGTTAAGCTTGGAACACTCTTGTATGTTGCAGAAATGCATACTTTGCTTATGTAAGAATTATTTCACGGCTGCCTTTCATAGTATCGAGTTAAATTCTTCCATTAGACAAATGCTCTTTTAGTGATTTTTGATAGTATGTACCAAATTGCAAAATGACAAGTCGATCCACATGCTTCTACCTTTAGAATTTACTTAAGAATTATTATGTTACACGTTCTGAAACCCTTTTATAATTCCAACACTTTTAAGAACTTCTGCTCCAAAAATAATTGTTCAATGTCCCACTGTGGCCATATAACTTTAACGGCTTTCATTCAACCACCAGATTGCTATAGAAAGATATCCAGTAGAGCAATTAATCCCTTGAAATGGGTATACATCCTCTTGTAGTATGTTGGTATCTCTCTTTCCCGCACATATCCACAGAAATTGCAAACCGAACCTAACAAGGATTATATGTTATTTTATGATGTTATGGTTTATGTTGACGTCTGTCCAAGTCTCAATAAGTATAGCAACGCATGATACATCTCTCACTGAGCTTTTGGCATCATACCTTCAGACACCATAATTTCCAACTTCCCTTTTCTTCACTCTAATGGCTGTTGAATTCGTCCTTTGCGAACAGCACATAATAATGTCGCTTACAACTGGTACCATTAACTTGAATATGACACATGGATATACCTTTCAACAAACCTGGATATAGCTTTCAATATATCTGGATAAGTCAGTTATAAGTTTGAGGACCTGACGTCTTAGTGTATATTCAAATAATTCATTATCTGCCATTACCTTACTTGCCAGCGACTGAAAAACATGTCTACTCTCCTCACCTACGAAGTACAAAACACCGTTCTTATCTAATTTTTCCAGCTAGAATTCTTCTCGTGCCACGTAAGGAGTTTAGATTTTATGGCCCCAATTAATGGAGTAATAAATTTTGCATTAAACCAAACTTCTTGTTTGCTCTATTGCTTTACGATTTTCTCCAAAAAAGTAAATACATTTTTAAAATTATCTTCATATATTATGGAGCCCGTGCAAGTTGCGCACATTGTTCCTATTATATTTAAAATTCAATTTTAGAAAGATAGTTCATCTTCTATATTATAACTATTTGAAAATTTTTACAACACACAAATTATGGAATATCTTGCTCTACTTAAATAGATTGCAATAAATTAGCTATTCATTTTTTCATTATTTGAAGGATATTGTTCATCAATTTCATCGGCACAGATTAAATAGATTATTACTAAAAATTGTCTAGTGTTGAAGGAAATTTGACAATCCTAGATAATAGAAATAGAAGCTTTATTACATCAGAACACACGATGTACTAGTTACAAAAATAAAGCAAAAATGTACACATGGAATATCACTAGCAGATACTAATAACACAAACAGATAATAACGAATAGCAAAAGCGCATAGTAACCGCTGCTATTTACTCGCTATTCCATCAGCACTCCAGAAGGAGAATAACTCCTCGAATGAGAATCTCCTCTTTCTTAGGCACCCTGTGAAACGTGACGTCACATGAAATTCTCCGGAAGAAATCTGAGATCTTGGTTTCTAATTGATATAAAGTTACAATTTCAGCTTTTTCAAGAATCTTCATCTTTTTATCACCAAATTCTTCAAATCTGTGATCAAAGTTGAAGGTCATCGGCTTGAAATCCATTCAGTATGCATTAAGTTATAAATCTCTTTTTCCAACTATAGGATTAACAAAACAGGGTAATGATACTACAGATTTAAAACAATGTGTTAACATTTTGCAAAAAAAAATCTTTTGAGATATTATGGCGATTCCGAAGATAAATATTCCCAAATGAGAATGCTTACATCAAATCAAGAATTCATTGCACTTGAATATCTTTATTTTGAAAAAAAAAGAAAAAAAAAGACAACAACAAAAATTAAACTAATAAAAAGTTAATGAATCTCATAACTTCTGTTTTTGATTTTCTAGACTCTTCAATTACCAAAATTAAACTGACATTGTCACTTTAGTCAAATAATAGTTTTCATTTATCAAAATACATTTTCAAACAGATTTTCTTTTCAATGATGTAATATTTCATTCATTCATTTTGATTCCCGGTGTATTAATAAGACTTTTGACTACAGAAATATTGCGTCTTTATCTTTACTTATTACTTACTAGCCGCCTTTGGCGACCAGCCGGTTCGCCAGTATTACCGCTCGCTACAGTTTTCAATTAAATATTTTAAGTAACTGGTCTCTTAAAGCATTCTCAAACAAAACATTTTTAATCTTCAAATTTTGATAGTCATACCAAACTTATATTGTTTAGATCGTTTCGTTCAATTTACTATATATATTTTGCTAATTTGTTGCCATTTCCGGTAAAACTTCAACTTTAATTAAAAATGTAAATGACGAAATTGCAATTAATATTAAGATATTTTTAATAAAACCAAGCATTTTATTTTATTTATCATCTTTATTGTTATTTATTAATTATTATTATTATAGAATATGAGTATTGCGAACAGAATCGCTCGGTATTTAAGTCTTATGTTAACTACAAAATATTTTTCATAGTTTATGTAATATCTCAAACAATAATTCAACAGAAATTTCTGAGATTCAGTATAAAATTCAGTTTTTAGTTTTGCTTTCAAAAGGATTGAAATGAAATCAATAATAATATTTTGTTCCTGCTTATAAATATATTTCAAAAATTATGAAGTCTAAATTTAATGCAGTAAGGTATCATAATCTGATAAATATTCTGGACACATGAAATTTGAAATAAATGAATGAATGTTTCTATTTTACACGATCAACTAAGACTTATTTATGAAGTTTTAAATGTTAAAAATTTAGAAAAACTCACCATTTTCATAATCTTAGGCCAATTAATCTTGAGAAACCTGCGCGCTTATTGGCGTATTTTTTTTGAAACGATCGATGAAAAATCTAAAATTATCCTTTTTTTATTGAATAGTGGTATTCAAATCTTCATAAATCAGTCAGTTTAAGTGATTTGAAATTAACTCTTAAAAGTCAGTGATTTAGTTGATTGGAAATTAACTCTATGACCACCATAAAATCTGTGCTTTCTCTTGTGGTGTATGCATTCTCCTTAATATCCGATCGAATAAAACATCACATACAAATGTACTACATCAAACACATCAAAAGTAAACATAACATTTCAATAGTTGCCAAAAACAAAAGAGAGAAAAATGCAATTAATAAGCAGACGATATTTAGAAAAGTACAGATATTTTGACTGGAAAATGAAATTATCTGAAATTAAAAACACGCGCAGACGATATTTACAAAAGTAAAAATATTCAAACCTGAAAAGGAAAATATATGAGTTATTCCATCAATAAATGCCATAAGTTTGTTTACATCTTCATTATTTTATGAGTCATTAAATATCAAAATGGATCCGGAAATGAATAAACACCCTGTATAGAGAGTGTAAAAGATCATAAAATAATTTTTCTTGAATTTATTTTTTAGAAAAAATAATATTTCATATTTGTTTCATTTCCTACAGACACTTGCCGAAAATTATATTTTTGCAGATTTCATTTCCAAAAAGATTTAATTTATTTTCAGTTATAGCTTTAATCAATGTGATGGCAACACTTTGAAAAAAGCTATTTTTTTTCTCATGAATGCGAAACGTGCTTAATCCTCATTTTTATTTTTGACGAAAAAAATTATTGAGAAACATAGTTAAAATATTTATTTAAAAATTCATTAAAAATAGAAATTTAATTTTAAGATTAAAACAGTAGTATCATTTAAAAGATAAATTTTTTATCTTTAACTTAATGTAAAAATCTTTTTTGTGCGGTAATATTTTCGGCAGTTATAGCAGAAACACGTCAAAATTTCGCTTAATTTTTAAATAAATAAAATTCTAGTTAAAAATTCGAAAAAATAACCCCCAGGTGCACATTCCCGGCCTCCAAGGTATACACGTGCCAAATTTGGTAGCTGTAGGTTGAATGGTCTGGTTTGTAGAGCGCCAATACACACACACACACACACACACACACACACACACACTTATTGAGCTTTATTATAAGTATAGATTTATTTCGAAAGATTTATCCAAGAAATAAAACTGTAGTTTTATTGAATGGCATTAATATAACAATTCTGAGGAATCATGAAGGTTAGTTGCACATTAGTTCGAGCTCGAAGTTTTAACGATTAGAATATTTTCTCTTTGTATACTTTTTATAAAAGAAATTTTTAAAAAAGACAAGAAAGTTTTTTTTTAAATCTGAATAAAACCCTTTCAAAATTAAGAATTTATTTCCATCACTGTCATTTTACGTTTACTGTAACATATTTCATTACATACCGCTCCAGTTTTCTTCAACATTCAAAATTTTGGCATCTTGTCAATGCCAGAAAAGCATGAATTTGATACTCGTCTTCATAACAAATATATATCAAAACTAAAAGCGTAAAAAAATACTTAACACTGTGATGCATCTTGAAAAAGTTTTGTCAAATGTATATAAACATCACTGCGAAAAACTTTTCATTTATTTTTTAAAAAAGAAAGCGCAAACAATAGTTTCTGTTGAAACAAGAGCAGAGACAAAAAAATGAAGATTTATAACAGGAATTTTCGACCACGTTTTTCCAATTGAATTCCTCTTTTTTTCCCGCTTCTGGGTATTTTTCCTAAAAGATGAGGCATAGAAGAGCACTCTGGATTTCTGAAGATTAATGTTCTCTATTCGATTACGTACATCCATATGATGATAGAGGACACTTCAGGATCATCCACAGCCTTTTGTAAGAAGGCGGGACAAGTCATTTGGGATAAGAGCGGGACTATGAAAAGATTCATTATTTATCACTGGTGCATTTCTTTTTTATGGCAAAGAAATGGCAATGATTTACTAAACCTTTAATTCCATGGTTAGGAAAAATTCCTGAAGTCATAAAAAAAACTATCTATCTGTCGAAAGCCGAGTGCATTTATAGAAGAATATCTAGAAAACAGAGCATGGCAGATATTGTGTGTGTGTGTAAAATCGTGTTTTTTCACAGAAAATATTTAGATCGGAATCACATACTGATTACATATATGTATATATTTCAATCTTACCTACATATGAACTGAACATTTAAATAATAAAGTCATGGAAGCCATTAGGTTAAAATGTTATTGAAAACAATATGCTATATTACAATATTCATTTTACAGTTAATCTATCATTACATTTGAACTTACACTCAGTTTTACCTAAATGAAATCGAGTCCGAGATGACGCTATATAGCATTGTCATCATGAGAGCAGACAGAAAAAGAATCTAATATTTAGTTACAAGAAATGTTTTTTTTTGTATGTAAAATTGCATTTATTTCAAGAAGTTAAGATAAGTTTAGTTATATTAACGTCCCGTTTTAAAGCAACAATAGGGCTATTTTGGGACGGACCTCATAATTTTGAACCGCGGTCAGATGAAGAGAATGACATCTGAGCTGGCACTCCTTTATCCAAACTTCCACACCACACCAGCAGGAGGACGTTTGGACCCAACGGAGTTAACGCGATTGCCGTAAGGAATACCTTATAATTCGGAATACTATAGAATTTCGATTATAAATACTATACAATTTCAACCAAACTATCAATATTATACAATTTCGTATTACACAATTTAACATTATACATAGCTTTGTGCAGAACATGAATGTAGAATGTGCGTTTTTGGCTGTAAATGCATGCAGAACATAATTTATTAACTGTAGCCACAAATAGAATATCCAAATAGAATGGACATTGTTGGCAGTATCCGTATACAGAACATGCATTTGAAACACATATTACAGATTGTTAATGTGCTTCACATTGTTAAGTGAAATGAGCAGTTGCAGAATGCCTCCATATGACTAAGCGAAGATATATACGGTGAATATTTTATTTCTAAAAAAATTATTTTTCTTTTGTATTTCTTGATGTTCTCAACAATTCTTTCTAGTCATTTGTAATCTATCCAAACTCTTATATTTACAGAATGTGAATAAAGACAAATGTGGAAGTATCAGCTCTATTTTAAAGAGGCATATAACATATATTGAGCTGACAAGAACATATAACCAATGGGAATATTTTCTCCTTGACTTTTCCGTATCTTTTCTTATGAAAATTATGATGAATATGGGTGCTTGTTGTCGGTCTATAGACCAGAACGTGTTCTTGGCCATTATAAACCGATGAATGAACAGACCATATGTAACCTAATGAAAATAAATAAGATTTTAATGCCTCATAATTTAAAAAATGAATGACATCTATGTTAAAGTTGAAGTGATTTATAAACGATTTAACTAATATCAAATGTAGCGAAGATTTCTACCGTAGTAGCTGATAGAGAAAGGCAAATAGGAAAGAATATAGTTGCGCGTATATTCTTTAGTCCATTGATGTATATTGCACTAAAAAAAATAATCCAGAAACGGTTTATGACGCTTTATTCCTCATAAAATATGAGGCACAGGTTACAAAAAACGTAATAGATGCTTACATAAAGAAGAGTGCTTGTAGATACTAAAAAGAAAATTACTGAACAGAAAAAGTCCTCTTTGCAAACAATTAAAGAGCTCACACTGAGATCAACATTCCAAAATCAGAATCCACTTCTCGCATGAGCTCTTTGTATTTAATAAATGATATCGAATTTTCTGAAGGATCTATAGATCTCATTTCTCAAAATGGATATCATCACACATCTTGGATTTTAAAAAATATTTATGTTAATTGCCAAATTTTCTTAGAGTCTCCAGAGTCCTAGGTCTTTTACCTGGAATTCATTCAAATATTTATTGTGTAAATATCACTTTTAAATAATGATACATAGCAGGATAGCACTAATATAGATTCGTAGCAATATAGTATCTTTTAAGTTTTTCTTATAAACATATGAAATCCCTTGAATTCTTTCGAAATCCTTCGAGGAAGTAGGGGTGGAAAGAGAGGGAACAAACAATTTAAGATCATGGAAGAAAGTGTCACATATTTAAATTCTCTACATTCCTCAACATGTCTCTAAAATAATCAAGTCTCTCACTATCCAAATCTGTTTGTTATGACTCAATACATAGCAATTTGTGTTCCGTAATATAATAAAGAAACAAATTAGGAACACCTTTCTCCCCTTTGATCGAATCCCATCTTAACACAGATCATCAATTTTAGTCACAAAATGGCAAACCTAAGTCATTGCGATTTTTGAGTAACTGCTGAACATTTGAATAAAATTGGCAAAAAGTTGGCCATATTGTATAACATATATTGCACCAAATAGCACGACATATACCGTCTTACTATTTAGTACAAAATTTAATACACGTCTATATTTCTAAAGTTAAAAATTTGTACTAAATTTCTTATATCGAGGTTTTCAGATTTTGAATTACCGTGTTCACGTGCACACGGACAGATGGATAGACGTTCCTTCAATGGAATTCGATCAAATTTTGATAAAAATCCAGAAATTTGATGTAAGAACCACATACCAAATTTTATAAATCTAGCTTAAGGTGGTTTTAAGTTATCATGTTCACATGCACACAGGCAGATAGAGAGACTCACTTTCAATGGATATCGTTCAAATTTTGATAAAAATCGAGAAATTTGGTGTAAGGAACAAATACCAAATTTTATAAATCTAACTCAATAGGGTTTAAAGTTATCATGTTCATTTACACAAATGGACAGTTAGATAAATTTCAAAAAATGTGTTTTTCAAATTGCGAAGTTCTAAAACCTGGCAATTTGTCAAAATTTAAAATGGGATAGTTTGACGATTTCTGTACTTATTTTTTATATTCTCGTTATATTCTCGCACAAGAAGAAGAAGAAAAAAAAAAACTGAAACACATATTTTACAATATTATTCAGTCTTAATAAATATCTTTCTAAATGATGGAAAGCACTCTGTATTTATTTTTTCTCAAGGAAAAATACTCTTTCGTTGGAAAGCATAATTTTTGTTCTACAAACAAAAATCCACGCAACAAAATCAGATGGATTCTGGGTAATTTCGGTTTGCTTTTGTCAGTGGAAACCCATCTGTTTTCCCTCAGAAAAAGATAATCTAGAAACTTTTCCCCCCCAAAAGATGAGAAATAGGAGAGAATACTTCGGATCTCCGAAGATTAATGTTTTTTATTCGTTTACGTGCATTCCCAAGTTGATGGCGGCCATTTCTTGATCATCCTAAACCTTTTGTAAGATGGGGAGACAAGTCATTGGGGATGAGAGCGGAAATGTGAAAAGATTTCTCATTTCTCACTTCTGCACTTCTGTTTATGGGACAGAAATGACGGTGTAGGAAGATAGTGGCGGAATTTATTAAGCTTTTATTTCCCCCTTTTTAGGAAGACGTCCAGGAGCGAAAAAGTTTTTCGTTATTTACTGAAACCCCATTGCAATTTTTGAGAATATACGAGATTATTTGCTTTGAACAAATTTTGAACTATCTTCTTTTCTGATGCTTCTCCAGTTATATTCTAAAAATGCCAGACAAAAGGAAGAAACATAGAGAACTTCATTTGTGTTTTATATGCAGAGTCTAGAAGTAATGAAATCTGTTTCGCTATTCGAAGTGCCATAACTGAAGACTTAATTAAGGTGATGGTCCAAAGTTTTCAATAAAGCATTGCCAATAACAAAGAAAATTTTGCTTTGTAATTGTTTTTACTAGTCACAGTCTTTTTTACTATTCCATACTCTTTTAGCATATAAACTGAAATGATTTCCTTTTCTATTAATTGTTTCATTTCTGTTTAACATTTTCCCCAATATTGCACTTTTTAAAATAAATTATTATTGATTTATTTTTCTACTAAATGTTACTAGGAATTTATTTCACTATATGTTATAATTGAAATTAAATTAAGTTGATTTTCCAAAGCTCTGAATAAAGCATTGCTAATAATAATAAAAATTTGCTTCGTAATTAATTTTGTTAGTCGCAATCTTTTTTTTTTGTTTCATACTATTTTAGCATATAAAATGAAATGATTTCTTTCTCTATTAATTGTCCCCACTATTGTATAATATTTGTTCCTATTATTGAATTTTTTTATAAATAGAAATTATTATTCATTTAATTTTATACAAAATGTTACTAGGAATCTATTCCGTTGTATGTCATAATTGAAATTTCTATTAAGTTGATGGTCTCAATAGAGCATTGTAATAATAATATAACTTTTGCTTCATAATTGCTTTTAGTAGTCGCTATATGTTTTACACTATTGTAGCTTATAAACTGAAATAATTTTTTTCTATTAATTGTTTTCATTATTGCATTTTTTTATAAATAGAAATTATAATTGAGTTAATTTTAGACAAGATGTTACTTAGTAGTGAAATAATTTATGGCATTAGATACTTGATTTTCTAATTACCCATTGTCCATTGCCCATCGTTAAAAAGTTTAGTTACATCATAACATCTTTTTCATGTTATCTTGTTAACATAATAACTAGATTAATTATTATTTGATTTGAGACGGCGAAAGATATAATGTAGGTGTCTGAAATTTGAAGAATCTGTTATATAACATTTTCCTCAAATTAACATAATAACTAGATTAGTATTAATTGGATTTGAGCCGGTGAAAGATATATTGTAGGAGCTTGAAACTCTTGACTGAGCTCTTGAAGCGGACTTTTCAACTAAAAGGGATTGGAAATGATTGTGGAAAGATATTCTCATTTTCCTATAAATGTGTTATAATTGTAGTTAAAAAAAAAGGTTTAAAATCAGGAGAATTGTTGATTTAATAA
This sequence comes from Argiope aurantia, assembly GCA_026543865.1. Lineage (NCBI taxonomy): Eukaryota > Metazoa > Arthropoda > Arachnida > Araneae > Araneidae > Argiope > Argiope aurantia. Next base: position 61,942 of record JAPMOR010087674.1, read on the forward strand.
AATGCATAACTGTCACATTTAAAGTTTTCAACAGCAACAATAATTAGAAATTTGGGCACAAAAGGATTTCAAAACATTAAACGTTATCCCCATTTAGTCTATTCCCATAGAACCTTTTTAGAAAGCTTTCATCAATTGTATTCTCTTCCATCTAGGAATGAAATCAGGGAAGAAAACGCAAAGGACAAAATGATCATTTCCTTAAAACCCAAACAGAAAAAAATCTGCCTTCTCCATCCGGCTTTCATATTTTTAAATTTCGTTTTTATTGCTTCATCTGTCCCATTTTATCTTATCTTATATATTAGCAGTCTGTAGTAATTTTCATGTCGCTTTATCGTAAGGAATTTTACCTAATACCGATTTTACGTAATGAACTTATTTTTACTTGATGAACATGTTCTTTTATTCAGTTTTCTTTTATTTTATATATTAGTAGTGTAGTCTTTAGTAATTTTCATGTCGCTTTATAGTAAGGAATACCGATTTTATCTTACGAACATATAATATTGCATACCACGGATTTTCTCAGTGAGATCGAACATTATCATTTATTAAGACGAACCCATAACTAGCAAAAACATATGGTTTGAAATATAAATCGAATAACTCATTTCTATCTCTCACAGCAATAAGTATTACTCCATGGAATACATGGAGGACAAAGTAATCACCCAGGAACATTCCAATGCAAATTAGGATTCCATCTCCTCTACAATAATGTCTTTTCATAATGATAGATGGATGAGTTGTGGTATTTTATCCTTTTCACATCAACAATGGACCAAATAATTCTGCAGAATAAATTTGGACTCATTATATAATAAGTTCAAAGGTCCATTATTATCAAGCTTAAGTAACATGCTCTTTTACTCAACGAAATAAGAACAATAATCTTATACAATGGATTAAAAAAGAATCAAAAATAGAATACCAAGGATTATATGCGATCTTTTTACTTAATCCTTGATGCCTCCACACCATAATAGTAGCAATACCCATCGCAATTGAAGCGAAATTATCTGAAATGAATCCCCCACTATTGTTCCTTATTCATTTTGAAGGAGTATTGAAAATTTGGAACAGATTTTCTTAAAACGGTTTCATGCTTCTCTTTTAACAGGATGACAGGTATACGGAAAGATGAGCAGAAAGATCAGAGATTGACCACTTTGTTGCTGGAAACCAGCCGCCTCGAAGTAGATGTCAATTCGATTAATCGACCTGTGATATAGACATGATATAGACAGCTGTCGGACACAGCAAATCTTGTCGTTTCAGCTTCGTTCAATGGTATCGAGGTGATTGGGTATACACAAGAAAAAGTGTTCCTTCATCTCTGGATCAAAATTCTGAAAAAGTAGTCTTCTGAAAGTATTCTAAAAATCGGTCCTATTGAAATATATCTTCTCGAATCTGAATTTTTGGATTAAATTTGTTGCCAGAATCTTTCGATCAAATGGCGGACCATGGAATTTCGCCTCCGAGAAGCTGTCGAGTTGTGATAAACTTATTTCCAGTCATTTAACACATGTTACACTTTGCTTACATTCTCACCAAACCTTCTTAGCAAGTTCGAGCAATTTACGTTTAACATGACGGTCTCCAAATGTTAAAAGGTTTTAAATAAACTAGTAGGAGAGATCTCCCTAGTATTTTCTCGCGCACTCTTTAATAAGTGTATTATCTTCTTTCCCATCACCGCATCAAATTGTGGATTTTGACCAAAGGTATGAACACCCTTCTCAATTTTATTTTCACACATGAGAGAGGTGCCTCCCGTAAAGTAGTACAGAAAACCTGTATATGTGTATTATCAACCGCATACCAATAGTGAACAACAGTTATACCAAAGAACCTGTTAGCGAATGATCTTTGGCGATTTTGGGGGCGATAATTGTTTAACATCTAAGTACCATAAAGTAGAATATACATTTTGGGTACCTTTTTTCCAACTGATTGAAAATGAAATTTGACACAAAGTTACGATTAAAGTCACAAGATCACATATCTAGACTGTATTCATTTAAGCTATTGCACTTTTGAGTTAACATATTTATATACATGCAAAAGTACAGAATAATCAATTTGATACAAAATTTTAACAAATCCCCATTTAGAGGTTAAATCTGCGTACCAGATTTTATTTATCTAGCTCTTTTCATTTGTTACTTATCGTGACAATTTAGCTAGATAGACAGATTTCCTCGGAAAGAATTTCTATTTGAGAGAAATCTGCAAATATCATGTAAAAGTGATATACCAAATTTTATTTAATTGAATTAAAACATTTTTGAATTACCATATTCACAAAGAGACATAATTCCAAATCTCATGCTCGAAATTTTTGTCGATAACAATACTTTCTGCTTTTGAGCTTCGTCTACGAGAAAATAACAAATATACTGTATTTGAATGGAACATCATTATAAAATAGGCATATATTTCTATCACTATCATAATACATTCAATTGTAATATATCCCATAACATACTCTTCAAACTACGGTTTCGTAACACGAAATGTTATAAGAATGTTTGACATGATGTCAAAATAAGGGTGATAAGAACTTGGCATTCCTCTTAATAACAAATGTATCAAAACAGAAAATGCAAACAAATATTTTACAGTATAATGCACCTGGGGGCATTTTTGACAAACATATTTCAGCATGGTGCGAAACACATCTCATTTATTTCTCGTAAAGTAAGAAAAATCTTCTTTCTACAAGAAAGTTATATCCGTGGAAACAAAAAAAAGAGAGAAAAGAAGTGATGGATTCTGGGAATTTTCGTTTTCATTATTTTCTTGTGGAACAATTTTTTTTCTAGAAAAACACATTGGAGATTTTTTTGTTCCAAAAAAGAGGATAAATGGAAATATACTCTGAATCTGGAGATTAATGATTTTTATTCGTTTACGTGCAATCCCAAGATGAAAGCGGACATTTTTTTGATAATCCAAAACAATTTGTAAAAAGGTAGGACAAGTCATTTGGGATCAATATATAAATTTAGAAAGATTTCTCATTTCACGCTAGTCTCTTTCTGTTTGCAATAAATAAATAACATTATCGAAAACAGAGAAGAAATTAATAAATCTTCATTTCGATGAATTTTAGAAAAAGTATAAAAACGCTTCGTTGCTTACCGAAAGGCAAGTGAAATTTTAAGCAAAAATGAGGTTATTTATTTTATGATATACTAGCCGCCTTTGGCGACCAGCCGGTTCGCCAGTTAAAGGATTCTCAAACAAAACATTTTTAATCTTCAAATTTTGATAGTCATACCAAACATATACTGTTTAGATCGTTTCGTTCAATTTACTATATATATTTTGCTAATTTGTTGCCGATTCCGGTAAAACTTCAACTTTAATTTAAAATGTAAATGACGAAATTGCAATTAATATTAAGATATTTTTTAATAAAACCAAGCATTTTATTTTATTTATCATCTTTATTGTTATTTATTAATTATTATTATTATTATTGAATATGAGTATTGCAAACAGAATCGCTCGGTATTTAAGTCTTATGTTAACTACAAAATATTTTTCATAGTTTATGTAATATCTCAAACAATAATTCAACAAAAATTTCTGAGATTCAGTATAAAATTCAGTTTTTAGTTTTGCTTTCAAAAGGATTGAAATGAAATCAATAATAATATTTTGTTCCTGCTTATAAATATATTTCAAAAATTATGAAGTCTAAATTTAATGCAGTAAGGTATCATATTCTGAGAAATATTCTGGACACACCAAATTTTAAATAAATGTATGAATGTTTCTATTTTCCACGATCAACTAAGACTTATTTATGAAGTTTTAAAATTAAAAATTTAGAAAAACTCACCATTTTCATAATCTTAGGCCAATTAATCTTGAGAAACCTGCGCGCTGATTGGCGTATTTTCTTTGAAGCGATCGATGGAAAATCTAAAATTATCCTTTTTTTTATTGAATAGTGATATTCAAATCTTCATAAATCAGTCAGTTTAAGTGATTGGAAATTAACTCTTAAAAGTCAGTGATTTAGTTGATTGGAAATTAACTCTATGACCACCATAAAATCTGTGCTTTCTCTTGTGGTGTATGCATTCTCCTTAATATCCGCTCGAATAAAACATCACATACAAAAGTACTACATAGAACAAACACATCAAAAGTAAACATAACATTTCAATAGTTGCCAAAAACAAAAGAGAGAAAAATGCAATTAATAAGCAGACGATATTTAGAAGAGTACAGATATTTAGACTGGAAAATGAAATTATCTGAAATTAAAAACACTCGCAGACGATATTTACAAAAGTAAAAATATTCAAACCTGAAAAGGAAAATATATGAGTTATTCCACCAATAAATGCCATAAGTTTGTTTACATCTTCATTATTTTATGAGTCATTAAATATCAAAATGGATCCGGGACTGAATAAACACCCTGTATAGAGAGTGTAAAAGCTCATAAAATAATTTTTCTTGAATTTATTTTTTAGAAAAAATAATATTTCATATTTGTTTCATTTCCTACAAACACATGCCGAAAATTATATTTTTGCAGATTTCATTTCCAAAAAGATTTAATTTATTTTTAATTTGAGCTTTAATCAATGTGATGGCAACACTTTGAAAAAAGCTATTTTTTTCTCATGAATGCGAAACGTGATTAATCCTCATTTTTATTTTTGACGAAAAAAATTATTGAAAAACATAGTTAAAATATTTATTTAAAAATTCATTAAAAATAGAAATTTAATTATAAGATTAAAACAGTAGTATCATTTAAAAGATAAATTTTTTATCTTTAACTTCATGTAAAAATCTTTTTTGTGCGGTAATATTTTCGGCAGTTATAGCAGAAACACGTCAAAATTTCGCTTAATGTTTAAATAAATAAAATTCTAGTTAAAAATTCGAAAAAATAACCCCCAGGTGCACATTCCCGGCCTCCAAGGTATACACGTGCCAAATTTGGTAGCTGTAGGTTGAATGGTCTGGCCTGTAGAGCGCCAACACACACACACACATACACATATTGAGCTTTATTATAAGTATAGATAGATAATTTCCATTTTGAAAATGTTATTTTGAATATATTTTTAAAAAATCGATTGAAAAGTTTTAAGAAAACTGTTCGCGGTTATTATAAAACATTTCAAAACATAACAATTCTTGATTTTGAATCTTTTAATTAAAAATTTAATTAGTTGGAATGTCTAGAAGTTCACCTTACACTTTGGCTTATGCAATACAGTTCCCGTTAAAATTTTTCAAATGATATACAATTATTTGCCTTGAGCAAAGTTTAAACTGTATTTTTCTGCATTTTGAGATAATTTTCTAATAACAGCTTTTAAACAAATATTAGAAGCAAGTAGAAAATAAACATTAGTTGCATTTATTGTCGAAAACTGTTAGAAAATATGAACATTTCAATTTTATTAATTTTGGCAACAAAGTTAATTAAACGACTAGAAACTCATTAAATATTTTCAAGCTAATATTAAATCTCAATCTTTGTAATTATGTTTCGAAAAAATTATTTACATTTGTTTATTGTTGGTTAATTTTCTGGCCTTAAATAACAATTATATTCCTATTAATTACAACCAGACATTTGTATAATGTTTAGAAACTATTTAAGAATTTATTTATGTAATTCAAAACTAAAGAATGAAAAATAACTCCATGTATTAAAACCAAAAAGAAATATTTTCTAATTATATGAATATGAACAATTTAAATTTCTTCCTTATTGTCAGAAATGCAGCTGTATCGTTTTTCCCCTTTGCAAAAGACCTTGTACACTTTAGAATTTCATTATTCTAGCAATGCTAGGGAACTGAGTTTGTAATCGCTGATAGGAAGTATTATTTCTTACTCTCCTTTCGTTGTGGTATACGTAGTTAGATAGTTTTTTATTTTATTTATTTTTTTATTAATGAGGATCGACCAGAATAGGTAACTGCAGATGTATTAATTCACACAAGTATTAACTTGCAACGGTTTCAAAAGAGAAAAGTATATCTTTCTTTCTGCACTGAATTTCACTCATTAGAATATATTTTTGTTTCTCTTTGAATTCATTCATTAGAGTATATTTTTGTGTCTATATTGAATTTACTCATAAATTTTTGCTTCTATATTGAATTTACTCATACATTTTTGTTTCTCTATTAAATACATACATTAGAGTATATTTTTGTCTCTCTTTTGAATACACTCATTAGAGAATATTTTTGTTTCGCTATTGAATACACTCATCAAAATACATTTTTGTTTCTCTATTGAGTACACTAATAAGAGTATGTTTTTGTTTCTCTATTGAGTACACTCATAAGAGTACATTTTTGTTTCTCTATTGAATGCACTCTTTAGAGTTCATTTTTGTCTCTCTATTTAATGCACTCATTAGAGTACATATTTTTCTCTTTTGAATACACTCATAAGATCATAAGAGTACATTTTTGTTTCTCTATTGAATACACTCATAAGATCATAAGAGTACATTTTTGTTTCTCTATTGAATGCACTCATTAGAGTACATTTCAATTTCTTTATTGAATACATTCATTAGAGTACATTTTTGTTCTCTATAGAATATACTCATAAGAGTACATTTTTGTTTATCTATTGAATTCTCATTTTTTAGAGGATATTTTTTTTCTTACGACTTCCATTATGAAGAGGATATTTTGTTTTTCTACTGAATTTCCACAATGTAGAGGATATTTTCCTTTTTTGCGGAATTTCCACTATACAGTGAATATTTTTGTTTCTTTGTTAATTCCCATCCTTCAACGGATATTTTTGCTTCTCTGTTGAATTCCATTCTTATGGCAACATTTTTTATTTTTTATGTATGTTTCAATATGTCAAAAATAGTTTGTTTTTCTGCCAAATTCTCACTACACAAAGGATATTGCGTTTCCCTGCTTAGTTCTCTCTACGCAGAGAATATTCTATCCCTGCTTATTTCCCATGTCGTAAAGGATGTTTTGTTTTCTTGCTGAGTTCTCACTACGCAAACAATATTGTACTTCACTACTTACTCCCTACAATGCAGAGGACATGTTGTTCCAATTCTTCTTTCCCGCTACGCAGAGAATACCTTTTTTTCTTGCCTATTACCCAATTCTCAGTGGATATTTTGTTTCTCTGCTTAGTTCTCATTATGTAGAGAATATTCTGTCCCTCCTTATTTCCCAAGTCTTAAAGGATGTTTTGTTTCCCTGCTTAGTTCTCACTACGCAAACAATATCTTGCTTCACTATTTACTCCCTGCAATGCAGAGGATATTTCGTTCACCTTCTTTCCCACTACGCAGAAAATACCTTTTTTTTTATTTTGCTTATTTCCCAATTCTCAGAAGACATTTTGTTTCCCTGCTTAGCTCTCACAATGCAGAGAATATTCTTTCCCAGCTTAGTTCTCACTACGCAAAGAAAATCTTGTTTCCATACTTACTACCTATAGTGCAGAGGATATTTCATTTCTCTGCTTGGAAATGCTCTCACAATTAAGAGGATATTTTAGTTCCCTGCTTGTTCCCACTATAAAGATGTTTCTTTCCCTAAGTTGGAAAAACAAAATATCCGTCGTAATGAAAATTTAGCATCCCCTCTATGCAGAGGATATTTAAGATTTCGCTTAGTTTTAACCTAATGATTAAATCGGAATTTTTTAGCTCGATATCAGGAAATAATATTGGTTTGAGCTATCATCTCGAAACGAAATTTCGATTTTATTGTCTAAATAACTATTTGATTCAAATCTAGATTTGATAATCATTTTAAGGTTCTTAAATATTTTTAAAATATATTCCAAGCATCTCAAAGTACAGAATAGTAAGCAGATCTAGAAAAAAATGTTGCAGATTAGATGTTTTTAATAATTTAATAATTCGTAATTATATAATAAATTTATACAAGTCCTTTAGGATAGAATTAAAATTGTAAATTATTATTGTTTCCCATTTAGAGCTTTTAATTTATGGACAGAAATGGCACTATATCAAGATATAAAGATATTATAATGCGTTTGCATCGTTGTTTTATGACGGAATTCATAGGTGAAAAGAATATAGTCAGTGAAAGTCGACTGTATTTAAAAAAATCCAAACTCATTAATTAAAGTCCTTTTTTAATAGATATTGATTATTTGTATCTAATTATCAGAGAGAGTATCACAATCATTCAAAAGAAAAAAAGAAAAAGTGTCATTTATGATTATTTTCAAGATTACTTTGAGAAAGAAAAAAAATCCCATATCTAGAAAAGTTAATTGTAGATTTTGTAAAGTTAAAATTTTTTAATCTTTTTCTTTAATTTGATAAGTTTCCCTATCAATGGTTCCAAAACAAATAAATAAAGTTAATATTTTATTTTGTTGGTTCCAGGTCATGTTAACATCACGGGGGGAGGAATGAATAATGGCACTAAAACAATATTTTCTGTTCAACAGCGAGATATATTCTGCTTCCATATTATGATACAAATGTCCATTTCGTACACATGTTTTAACTATAGCATAAATCTTCAAATCGGCAAGTTCTTAAGAAACTGCATTCTATTAAATCATTTATTTCAGCTTGGCCTTGTATTCCAATTCGTAAAAGTTAATCTCAAAGTCAAGTTCATAAGGTTTAGCAGACAAATTCCAACATAGGCACCTGTCGAATATAGGGGACATTTCACTAACGAAGTATTTCTGAACTGTTCTTGAGCACATACCCTGTGCCCTTGTTCGCAAAATATGGAAAATTCCACCCGAGAAAAATTAGGAAAAGTGTTCTTGATTAGTCATCCATTTATTCACTTCGAGCCATACTCCTTCTTTTATACAATTTTCGATAAGCAATATCATATCACGGTTGCGAATATTTCTTAAAGACAATAAAAATTATTTTTTTCATAAACTACTAATTTCACAATAAACTCACTGTGTTTCCACGTGTTCGTTAAAATAAATTCGCTCTGTTTTTCCTCGCGAGCTATTCATCGCTCCCACACCACGTGAACGTATACTTTTCTCGATTGCGAAGCAAACAAGAAATCTTTTCTGCATAACATTCAAGACAACGGGAATGGGCTGCCATCTGGGGTTAGAAAGGGGAATTAATTCCGACAACACCTTTTATTTGGAGAACTTTGTCCCGTCTGTTTAAGATATCATCCCAATTCAACAGTTTCTCATGTTTTAATTAAATGTCCTGTTTTTAATTATCATTGCATACATTTCTTTAATTCATCAATTTTAAATAAACAAGACCTAGGGGAAGAATAACTCCATCCAAATCATTTTAGAATTTTACATATATCTGATTTTTTTTTCCTATTCAGATTAATTTTTCATATTACTTACATATTTTTTCTTGCTTTTTACTTTTATCCTTTTCTAAGGACTATTTAAGATTTTCCCCATGTTTTTTGTTTTAAATGTGTATGTCGCCATATAATAATATAGCCATATATATCTTTTGTGCCAATAAACGCCAAACAAACCAACCAAATAATATCGAGGATTCCATCTGGTAGTAGATTAAAGAAATAGCAAATCTCAGAATTAAAAAAAAAAAATTAAAAACCTCATAAAATTCAGTTTTTGCTATTTTTTACTCTAATAAAATGAATTTTTATGCTTCAATTTTAATATGCTAATTACATGAAAGCATTGATAGAAATATATTATTACATGAATGCATATAAAGTATTGTTGGTCTTCGATATTTTATCTTTATATATTTGGATACATTACATTATTTTCCATTTGTAATATGTAGGGTAAAAAATATGAAAATGAGATATCTATGTACCAAAAATCGCCCTTGCATAGATTAACTGGAAAAATATGAGCGGTAATAAATTGTCTAAAAGTGGATGAAGCACTGGATCAAATAAAATCCAGATGATTATTAAGCCAATCCATAGCCTCAAAAAATAATATGCAGGAAAATAAGTTCTTTACAAAAAACTTATAACTTTAGATTTATAATTTAAAACATTATGAATAGTCTCCCCAAAAGTTTCTCGCATACTCTTTAACAAACTTGTCATGTTGCATAACGTCTTACACGGCATTGGCGTAGCTACAAAATATTAATTTTTTGGAATGAATGTAGCATTTTTACAGAATCTGTGATGTCAGTCTTGGCCAGTTATTTGCCCATTAATCCCTGAAATGCGTTAACAGTATGCAAATGGATTTTTTGGACACGTTTTTCTTAACCGATTGAAACAAAAATTTTATACAAAACTGAACTTGTAGTCCCAAACTCCCATCCCAAATTTGATATATTTAAGCTATTGTGTTTTTAAATTATCGCGTGAATTACATGTTTCTGAAAGAACAGAACAACAGATAATTTTAATAGACAATAAAGAATAATATACAATTTTAGACAATTAAAAATATTTATGATCATAATGCCAGTTTACTGTATTTTGATTATTTATATCAACACTTGTTTTTATAATTTTTTTTCTTTGATCACTGAATTTCCAATTTTTAACATATCCATAAAAATGCTGTTTTATAATTTTTAATTCTTAATTACCTACTTATTCGTTTTTGTACCTATACATACTAATTATTGAGAAACACTGATCGATACAATAAAAAAAACAGTCAATTTCCAACCATCTGCATCATGTACTGATAAGCCAGTCAAAATAATCATCTTTAAAAGAAATTCTTTTACATTCCTGTGACTTTTACCTCCATTAGTTAACTCGACTGACTGCAGCTAAATTATTCTTTTGTGTTATCTTTGCGAACTAGCAGACGACAATTTATGTTGTTGCATATATTTATAGCTCTCCCATGACTTCATCCACCTTCATTTGTCGGAAGTGGCATTAAGGAATCGTGTTTAATGAAGTGTTAGTTTTCCTTATCTCTTCTTCTAAGTTCATTCGTTCGTTCAATCCTAATTGGACTTACTCTGGAAACGACGTTAAGTTAGTTATTTTCTTAACTTCGCTCTTGCCAAGTCCCATCATTAGCGACTGAAACTAAAGGCGAGCCAGCCAACGAATACAGATTGTTTATTGAATTTCACAAATAAAATATATTACTGAATTTGGTGATATATTTTCTTTTTTCGCTTTGTTTTTATCAAAAATGTACTGGAATATATATAACATTTTTTGTAAGTGGTTACTTGCAGTATAATCGGAATTATCAATCATTTTATTTTCTCGTATACGTAATATAGAGAAAGTATAATAATCTTTAAAAAAATTTGACGAATCACAACACATTTTTGGAAAATGTACGTCTGTCTATGATAAAGTTAACTCAAAAACTCTTTGAGGTAGACGGTTGAAATTCGGTATATTTTCTTCAGACAAAATTTGCAGATTTCTATTAAATTTTGTGTAAAATCTGTTTAAAGTAAATCCGTCTGCCCGGCGGTTAGAATATAAATTCACACGACAACAACAAAACGAAGAGATTAAGACAGATAAGATTTAGCACGAAGATGTAATATTTATAGTGAAAATATTTGTCAAAGTTTGAATCAAATTCAACAACAGGTTCAAAAAATACATTTTTACATGTTTGAAATTGTATATGTGTAAACACAGTAAATCAAAAACGTTTTTAGTTAGAAGAATTATATTTGGTACATGGTCTTATAAAGAAAATTTATCATCTTACAGGAAATTAATTCAAGAAAAGTCTGTTCTAATATGAAACAATATAAATGTAAAGATATAGAGCTGCATAAGGAAAATTCAATACACAGATTTAACATCTAAAGTATAGATGCGTATCAGCTTTTGATGGATAGACGTCAAAGGATTGGTCGTTTGTTTATTTGGTTTTTGCATGTATTTAAATGCAATGACTCAAAATTGCATCACTTAAAATATATCAAATTTGTTACGTTATTTTTCTATTGCAATTGCTATTCTGTGCGAAATTTTTGTTTCAATCGGTGGCGGGGGGAACTCCAAAATACACATTCTGTTTTCTTCTAATGGTGTATTATCAGCATCTCAACGATTAATCGCTAAAGATCAAGTGCTTTAGGCTTTTTCAGTAACTTTTGTTCTCCTATAACATGAGTTAATAATGTGTAAAATACATTTCTTACAGAATATGCTAGAAAATTTCTTGAAGAACTGCTGCTAATTTAAATTTTTATTTACATTTTAATCTTTAACATGTTTGATATTTCATCATTATGAAGTATGAAATTTCATCATTATGAAGTAACAAATTTTATAATCAATTTTTCAAAAATTTATTTCTGAATGGCTCCTTCGGTAACTCAAGACTAATTAAATTTTAATGACTAATTGATAATTATAAAAAGTGTATTAAAAATTATATAATTCATTTTCATCGAGAGTTCACACCTGCATAAATATCGTGACTAAAGCACATTATTAATTCAGTGGAAACTTTATTACATATTTCCATCATTACAAACATGAAACAAGTAAAAAAAAATTAAAAAAAATGCGTAAAATATAACATCGGAGGTTATATATCAAATTCTTATAAAATGAAAAAATTAAACCTTTCTTACAAATGTATGTAGACAATTAGCACAAACAAATATTGTACGAATTATTGTTGAAACAAATTGAAACAAATATTGTAAAACAGTTACATCAGTTATTTATATTTTTTTTCTTATATTCTAGCTTTTCATGTAAAATAAAATGCCTCTCTCTACCGTTCAACATTTCCGAATTCTTTCACACACCCCTAGAAGTTTCAGTAACAAAATGAAACGAGAAATAAAATAGAGAAAACTATTTTGACTAATATATCCTCTATATCTAACTCAATAATGATTAATAATTTTCGTTCTGGCATTAAATTGAAACCTAACACTTCATTAAACGCGACTCCTTAATGTCATTTCCAACATATGAAGAAAGATACATCGCAGGGAAAACTTTATATACGTATATACCAAATAAATTACCAAATGCCATCTTAACAAATATTATATGATAAATATTTATAGGTAATCAATCTAATTAATTAACGTAGCAATGAAAGTGAATCCTTTACATGGGTGGTATATTTTTATTTGGATATTCTGGCGTTCTTGCCTGGAATTATAATTATTTTATCATGGCATAATGGCGCATTTTGGCTTCGTTTAAGTTTTTGAATAAATTTCTAACACTCTTTAATAAGACAATAAAAAAATTATATTTTAATCATATTGTAGTCTGGCTAAAGAAATAGTAAATAAAAGATTACCAATTTTTAAAGGATTTTAATCAAATATTGTATTTTAGAATAAAGTTTCGTAATTATTCAGTCTATAGTCTATGAAAATAATTGTAGGTACAAATGCCGAATGCAATTAAACAAATAAAGGAAGTAATAGATTAAAGTAAGAATACATTAGAGATGATATTTATTAAGGAGAAAATTTTTATAGTATATCATTTTTAATATTTTTTATTTATTATTTTATTTATTTTGAAATTTTAGAATTGTGAAAAATTATTTTGCAGTGGAAAAAATTTCAAATTCTTTTTTGTGTCATGTTTTTTACTGTATTTTCCACAGATTTTTATCTTCGTAAGAAATTTCACCAAGCTTTGTTATTGTACATACTATACAGCAGATGGAAAACAGCAATATCTTAAAGTTCAAGCATTTCAGAACATTTTCCCTGTACAAAAAAGAGACATATCAGTTTCTCTTAAGATTCTCTTGAAAAACGAAAACTTTAAAATGAAGAACGTATTAAATTAATAATATAATTAAAAACTTCCTACAAGATCAAATAAATTAGTGATATAAAATCTAATAAAAAATTTGGAAATGTTGCATTTCCCCAGCTTCAGCTGTAAATCACCCTTGTTGGTATATACGAATATATGACAAAAAATGTTAGAAGTTGTAGATAATTTTATTCTTTTTTATCAAAATAAAATAAAAATCCTTGTGATTGTACACATGGAATTGCAAAGAAATATTATTTTATTATTTTTACAAGACTTGAAGGAGTCATTTTGATGTTTTACATGAATGACGCGAACTACTGTGTTTATGAATACGAATTAATTTCTTAACTAGCATCAGTAGCATAAAGATATTGCGCAATAGTGCGCTACATTCCCAACTTCATACAATATTGTATAGTATATTGCAAGAATTCAATTTAAAAAAAACTATTAGGTAACTAGTAACATAGAATGCACTTTTCTTATAAATCTTAACCTATGCATCCTATAATGTGAAAAAATTATTCAAAACATTGATTACAGGCATATCTCTTTACTAATTATTATTACCAATAACTATTATTCATTTTAAGGAACACAATGTCAAATTTCAGTTTTCTGAATCATTCGTTTTCGATGTTTAGTACTTAAAGAGGCTTTGATATTTTTTTGGGGAAAAACTGAGATAGATTACGCAATTAATTAAAAACTGAAGTATCTTTGTTTCAGATATCAAATTTCGTGTTTAAACATGTTTTATCAAAGAATTCCTATTTCTCTTCTAGGAATGAAAGTGGATCTTTAATGCCAAGCTTAATCCCTGAATTGTAAGAATTTTGTGCTAAATTTTATGGTAATTCGATTTTGGATTGAATATTTACTACTTTATTATGTTCAAACAAAAGTATGAAATAGCAAGCTTATTGATAGACAAGTTAGTAGAAATGTCCAAGCACTTCCACAAAATGCTACATTCCAATTAAGATTCTTTGCTTAGAGAGGCAAATAAAATTCTCATTCTGAAACAATGCACCTTGATTAGTAGGAACAGAATTGAAAGTAAAAATGCAATTTTAAAATCGAATGGATAGTAATAATAAGTGTCAAATAAATGAATGAATAGTAAGAATATATTGATTAAGAAATTCAGCTAAAATATCCTCCTCTGAGCTTTCCCATATACTTTAACAATATAGCACACAATATGTTCAGTTTGTACAGGGAAGAATATCTAGTGTCTATTCTGGTATAGCATTAGGACAGAATGCAAATCAATATTATTACGATATTTTCACGACATTGTTTGGCATTCTGAATATCGAACAACATCGCACAATATCTTTTCTAATACTTTATTTACTTTATCTTTTCTAATATTTACTTTTCGAATACCTTTTTTCTTCATCTTTTCTATTACACACCTTTTCTAATAGCTTTTCGCACAATATCTTTCCTGATACTAGTGTTCTTTTATTTATCGATTATGAACAAAATTTGATACAAAACTACATTTTAGTATTGTTGAAACGATATTTTTAAACATACGCATGGAATTGTAAGTTAATATCAATAGATAAACTAGCAGATATGTCCTTTTCACAATTTTTTTTCTATATTTCTACAATATAGCGCATTAATTAAACTTCTTTGAATAAAAAATAAGAATTATTACGAAATAATCAATCAGAAGTAATCAATCAGAACTACATACTAAATCGAGCCAGCTTGTTTGCAAAAACAGAACCAATAATGGTTTTTCAAACTCGATAATATTTAAAGCGCTGATACATATATTATAAAATGCAAACTTGCTTGAACAAAACTTTTCAAAATTCTGAAAATAATTCTAATTTAATAAATTTATTAACGCCTTTGGAAAAAAACTCTCAACATCCCATACAAAGAGATGCTTATGTATTTTGCAGTAACCCCTCCGGACAGTAACGTTCTAAAAGATAATCATTTTTCAAAACATGGATCAACAAATTTCAGTCATAAAAATTTCAAAGCACTTTTGAATTGAAAATCACATTATTCCTCATCATCGATAATCACCACATTTGCGAAAATTCGCTCGAGACCACTTAAGGTAACGATTGACTTATATTTTCCTCTCGTGTTATTCATTCTAATCAAATTAATATCGTTAAATTTTCCGCTGTTTTGAAATCTGTTTGAAATGAACTGTTAATTTTATTTACCGATATATTAACGCTCATTAAACATTATATAATTTTGCTTCTTATCGTTCAGCCGTAAAATTTATTTGAATATTGGAATTAGTAGGTTAAATAATAGCATTGAGGATGTAACAAATAGACATACCGGAAATTAGATAAAAATATGTCTTCGATCTAGAAATACAATACAGAATAAGCAACTTCAGAAAATATTATAGTGAAATTGGAAAGGAAAATCCATTCTAAGCTTCTCTGAATTCGATCAGTCAGTTTTTTTTTCAGTTAGATAATATGTTTATTAGTAATATATAGCAATAGGAATCGGCATATGTAAGCTTCTCTGAATTTATCCAGTTAATTTTTTTAGTTAGTTAATTTTCATAAATATTTTTTACCAAATAAAACATTATAAGTTAACTCGTAACCTTCGGTTTATGAATCGATGCTATTAAAAAATGATTAAGGTACTTCAATAACTATAGGATATTATAATTACTTGCGTATGTCTCAATACAACTCAAAACTAATAAAATAATAAATTCAAAATTACATAAAAAAAAAACTTACGCATCAAAAGTCTATAATATTTGATGAAATTGAACCGCCCAATGGTGGACAATTTTCAATTTTATCTAAGATTAATTTACAAAATATTATATAAAAAATCCTAAAAGTTTAAATTTTATATGAATTCATGATTTTAGGCATCAGATTAACTTCTGATAAAAGAAAACTATAAAAATCCAAGTATAAAGTATGCTATAGAAATCTAAATAAATCCGATTAATATAAAAATAGACCATCTATTTACATAGATAAACCAGTAGGACTGCTTTTACCGAAACTTTCTTATACACTAGCACATGAAGGTAAACCTTCATAAACTGAACGACCTCTTCCACAAAAACAGCTTTGTGTTTCGCAGTGTAGAAAAACAAAACTGAATATGCAATTTGAACGCTTTTTTTTCAAATGATGGAAGTCAAAATTCGATACGCAGCTACAGTTTTAATAATGTGATAACAAACTAAATATTTATATAAACCATTGCGTTTACATTCAGGCAAATACACAGACTGATAGACGGTCTATAGATTGACTTTAATATTAGACTCTAAACTGTATATCAAATCTCATTTATCCAAGTTGTTGCGATTTTGAGTTATTTTTTTATTTGCGCGTGAAAGTACATATCAAATGGTTATTGATTCCTTGGAGAATTTATTTACGAATCAGCACTTTGAATGCTAAATATGTGCATTAAATTTTATTAATCTAATTCTTCACATTTGCAGTCATCGTGTTCTCTTGCATTCGGACATATAGACATTTTTTGTATGGATTTCGTTTAAAATTTGATGAAAATCTACAACTTTTCAGCAAAAGTCTCGTCTCAAATTTCATTCATCCAATTCACAACGTTTTTGAATTATCGACTTCAAAACGAGACAGTCAGAGCAACAAACAAACAAGATTAATTCTAAAATTGTGTTTTAATTTTTTCATTCATTCTGTGTGTATATTTGGTTACCAGAACGTAACCAGGGCAAGTTGTCCCTCTGAAAATTTCTCACATACTCTCTAATAAATGTCTCGCCCTATCCTCCCTTCTTTCACATAAAATATTGTGGACCTTTAGATAAGACCATGCATGCACGAGTACTCATATTTTTATTTTCAGAGTCCCTCACATGTGAGTTACATGCTTTGGTACAATTAATAATATCGGTTCTTATATGATCCGTCCTATTATATGAATGTCATTAGCAGAAAATAGTAATGAAAAAACTATATTGGTTGTGAATCGATGTTTTTGAATTATTGTTTTACATGCATTCGTAAGTACAGATCAACAGACTATCAATTTTTATATAGATGTGGTACAAAACCAATAGCTATTTATAATCTAAATGCCAAGCCTAATTTGATTTAAGTTGTAATGTTTTTGAAGTATCGCATATATGTGCATGCAAAAGCACAGACCAACAGACGATCAATCTAGTTTTAGATCAAATGGCCTGTAGGGCTATTGCATACGCATATTTGTCCATACTGACACATACGCATATTCTCCTTTATTATCGTTAAACATATTTTTTTTGTTTATTTTGAGATAAAGCTGAAAACAAAACTAACGAATAAAGAGTGAAAAATCAGACAGAAAAAAATCTTATATTATCAATATAATAATAAATTTCAATTGGTAAAAACTTCCATTTTTAATTTAAAAATTCCATTCTAACGCAAACATTAAATCTTTTAGAAATTGTTGTCATTCTCCTATAGTTGGTACTAAACAAACAGGAAGTAATGTAAACTTTTATAAACATTGATGATTTGAAATCAGAATTCAATTATTGTGCAAATTAGTTTAAACGCCTAAGTCAAATTCAAATATTCAATATCCTAGAGCAAACAACCGTCTTCTGGCATTCAAGTACATTAAAATTATGAAATATAATGTAAATTATTAAACTTCAAATGCAAAACTATGCTGAAAGATATACAGTTACCAAAAGTGAAGCAATTCCATTTGGTTGTCCCAAATTCTAATGGGAAGTTCGGAAGGTATGTTCAAATATTTAGGATCAATACCAACTAATGGACACATATTATGTTTATCTTGAGATCTAATTATCTGTCTGTCAGACAGGAGACGTAGATGGGAAGAATAACTGTCAAGAGGTTTATACAATTCAACAATTGCTGAGAATATCTTTAAATTCAAATCAAAGCAAGTAATGCAAACACTATCCCAGAATTATATTCACATAATAATTCAGCTACTTTTGTGAAATTTAGTATTTAAATTATGACTATTTGAAGAATGTTTTGATTGATTTGTACGTATTTCAGTCTTTTATTTGTTTATGGTCGTTTCCTGAATTGTTTATGTAATTCAAAGGAAATTTAGCTATTATTTGAATATTAGGAAAAAATGTGTATCAAAATATTAATGTTCTGACGAATAGAATTATTTAATGATAATAAATAATTGATAATATAAGTCTCTAAGTGATAATATAAGTCTTAAGTAAGATTTGCCATCCTACTGTTACCTAAGAAGCACAAATATAGTGTATATAATAAAGCAGATTTTCACAACATTGCGCACTATTGTATAAAATCGTATAATATTTAACAATATTTTATAATATCATATAATACTCACAATATCATATGATATTGCGTAACAGTTAACAGTTCAAGTGCCATATAAACAGAAAGGGTGTAAGGCTATTAAAATAATACGGTATTATGACAATCGGCATTTGATGCTTTAAAGTACTGCATTGAGGGTCTCCTGAACATGTTACGAATAAAATATTTGATTGAAAAATATTACTAATATACGCGGCGAATTCTGTCGCCAAAGGCGGTTCGATTTCAATACAAAGAATTTTTATACGGATTGAAAGTTCTTGAATTCCTAAATATCAATTATTTGTAATACTTTTGTCCTATTTGTTTTACAATTCAAGAGAGACAAGAATGGACAACAAATAATTCCCTAAATTGAACTCAATATTCTATTGATTTTGAATTAGAGGGAAGCAAAGGAGAAGTTAAAATGCAGCTTTAATCATTAATTATCTTCATATATTGTAAGTGAAATAAGCTGAGGGAACAGGACAAAACTAAAGATTTAAAAAGGAACAGCAAAATAGGCGTTCCAAAAACTTCCTAACCTATTCTTTAACAGAGGTTTCCCCCACGCTTTCTCTCACGCATAAATTCGTGGAGCTTCAAAAAGTAATGAAGCGAAACCCTCTAAAGATTTAAGATAAGGCAAATATTTAAGCAGGTTTACTACAACCAACGTTATTTCAGCAGCAGAAATATGGTTTTTCAATAATTTGAGTAATATTAATGACGATCTTCGACATTTTTGAATAACTTCAAACAATTTTTAAAAAAGAAAAACACTTGTCTCAGAAACTGAAAATTCCGAAAATAATCTGAGTGTTTATTTCTCGCGCTAAAATAATTTATTTTCTGTAACACTGCTTGATGGTATGCAGTATTCTTTAATATTTTCGGATGCATTTAAAATAAAATCTATACATATATGGATACATTTCAAAGCAAGATGTCTGGAAAGTGGTTGCAGCATTGCACAAATCAAATTGCATAAAATTGCTTTCCGAAAAAACAAATGATATATAAATTTCAGCTTCTTGAATACATTCTAAAATAATCCTAGTTTTATGAAACATTTTGGCATGTACTGAAATGAAATCATTTTAGGTACTAGATAATCATTTTTTGAGCAATAAAAGTTCAGAAATCGATAATAAATCGACAATCGTTGCTTCTTTTCTTAAGAATCCTGTACAACGGCAAGGTATAATTGCTGTTTGATGGTCCTAAATCTAACATATGTAGAAACCTCTTTCTAGCAATTTTTAAAATGTTATTTGCCATTCATTGTAGTTTTGTAAACCCAGAAGGTCAGGAAATATGTATATAATTAACAATGTAAAGTTCTGGAATCTGATTTTTTTCAAATATGTTTTAAAAGGTTAGAAATTTTTTTGAATCCTTTAAAATCCATATCAACAGTGAGAATGGAAGTAAAAAAGAAGTCTAGTATTACTAGCTACACAATTGCTGTTTAATTTAATACACTTATCAAATGAAAACGATTTTTTAAATCAGGTATTATATTTAAATGATATAAAAATCAGAAACAATTATTAGAACCAAAAGAAATAAAATAGAGACCAACATATTTTCTACTTAAAAGAAAATTCTCTGAAATTAATCTTCAGATAACATGGAGCTCTCTGTCGAAAAACTGATTTGTGATGATATGCGGGCTTGCTCTGGTATCCAATGATTTCTGAATTTAGTTGCTGGAAGTTACTGAATAATCACAACCTGTATCAACGGGAAATCAAATATTAGTTTTCCAACTGCTACAGAAAATGTCACTGGTGGCTGAAACAAATCCTGAATCGTTGCTTCTCCTTAATCATATCCCCCCCTCCCCCTAAAAAAGTGCTTAACATTTTTTTGTGTGCGTGTGTGTGTTAGAGACAATATTTTCATTATACCAACACAAAATGGACATTGCCAGCTTTATAAGGCTTTTTTTAATAAGAAAGAAGATAAAAACGATTTTGAGATTGATTCCTAGACCATCGAAATTCTATATTTCTTAGAATATATGTTTCCGGAGACATTTAGAATCTTAATAATACAGAAATTAATATTGAAAATTATTGACATATCACTTACCTGTACAGGTGTTATCTCTAAAACGTGGTTGGTTTTCTTGAAAGTAGTAAGAGGTAGGGATTTATAACAACAAAGACAGTTATCCCTAAATGGATGGTTACTTCAACATTTTTTGAAGCTAGTAGTGATTTTCTAGTACTGGCTACACCTTCATAGCTAGTAGTTGAATAAACAGTTTTAATAGAAGAAAATAGACTACGTAGAAAGCTTTCGACCGCTGCTTCAACATGTGAATTACCAATGCTCTGTCTTCCAGATGTCACTGACTAATTTCTTATCCTCGTCAAATCTTTGACCGTTCGTTTTTTTTTTTTTTCACATCTGGCGGTTACTTCATCTTTCAGTTTGGAATATGAGTCCGTTTTTTTCGGCGATAGGATAACATCTCCGTCTGCATTGTCACTGTCCTTGTGTTATCTAGAATAAATGGGAACACATGTTAAATAAAGTTAGTGATAATCTTAAGAAATATTGATTGAAAAATTTATTTGATCAGTTTGATTTGTAAATCAGAATTAGAGACAATAAAAGCAGTATCATTAAATCAGAATCTTTATGAAGAAAACTCTGATAGTTTTAAAAATTCGCAGTCATTACATGAATAAGTGATGTAGTTACACAAATGGAAGATTCTTTGAAACAATTATAATTTTATAAACTTTAATAACTAAAATGAAAAAAAACTAAATTAAAATCTTTACAAGTGAAGATTATCACTATAATTGGCAGAGTGGATATGCTCTCATCATGGTAATTTTCTCCAGATTAGTATCTATCACAGTATGGAAAAGAAGAAGTTTTGCCTTGACGTGGCGTTTATCCACCATTTATACGTATGATGCTACCAGATATACAGCAATACCTGTTGCCAGATACACAATAGATTTGATGACCTGGCATCACATTTGTATGAAAAACAGCAAGGCTTGCTTCATTTAACATCTAAATACACGATGCCTTATGCAATGTTGCCACTTCACTTAGTTACTCTTCATGTAAAATTCGTGTATGAGTTTAATGCTGTAATAGTACGTAAAATTTTACTTGTATTGAATAAGAACATAGTATGATGTAAATTGGATGAAAAAATGCTCATTAAAAACAAAGAATAGCAGGTATATTTCTTGGTAATATTATAATGAATTGATATTTTTTTTGTCTGTTACGTAATTTTTTTCGTAGAACCTGTTAAAATCCCATTTAAGATATTCTGTGATATATACAATATGCTGAAAGATATGCAGGATGGGCAAAAAGTCCATAAAAACTTCAAAAATTTATAAAACTCGGAAAATTAAGCAACATAAAAAACGGTTTGCAGGTTTAGCATCGATAAGTCACGGGAATTTTTTTAAGGTAAGAGAAAAAAAAATTTTAAGCCGGTAGGTGGCGTTTTATACATTAGTGAAAGAAAAGACACTCAAATTATAAAAAATAATGTCACCAAACCATTTATTATAGCAATCTGCGTTCCATATGTCCATCATTACAGGTGATAACATATTGCGGGCGTGTTACAATTCAGCAACGAGAGAGTGGAACATGTCCGGCTGTATACATGACATCTCTTGGCGGATTGCATCTTTGAATTCCGACAGATTGGATAAACGGGATCGATATACCCGGGATTTTAAATTTCCCCATAGCCTATAGGTCTGCTAGTGTCAGATCTAGAGTCCGAGGAGGCCATAGAAACTTGGCTTCTGCCATATTCCTGTGCATTGCTAGTCTCTGCAGCGGATTCTAACTTTATTGTTTCCATTTCCGCTGCAACGCGTGCCGAACGTATCTGCTTTAGACTTGGTCGTCCGGATCTTACGCGATCCAGTTTCTTTAAATCACTAAACAAGCTTTATGAGGCCTACTACTGTTAAAGACCCTTTTTTAGTCTTCACATTTTTCTGAAGTCGGAATTTACGCAGTGGAACAGTCGCTGATTCCTGGTTCATGTAAAACAGCTTCACCTGTAATACATTATCTTTCTCACTCAGCATTCTTGTTCACTTACATGGCATGTAACGGAGAACTAGCTCTGAATGAAGAGCGTAAGTACTTATAGTCGCCCTTCTCATTTGCATATTTCCAACTAAGTCGTTCATACCAGCGCCATCTATCGGATTATTTAAAAAAAATTCTTACCTTAAAAAAAATTCCGCGACCAATCAATGCTAAGCCTGTAAACCGATTTTTTATTTTTTATTTTGGTGAGTTTCTTTTTTCAAATTTTATGATTTTTTAATGTTTTTACGGACTTTTTGCCCACCCTGTACTCACTATTCTTCAATTTTTCTTCGGTATAAATACTTTACTGAGAGAACTGTTAAAACCAAATTATAATAAGATATTTAATTCAAATTTTAAAAAAATACGCACAATGAATTAGTTGATTACTAAAGGCTGCTTTTTAATATTAATAGAGGAAGGAATGCAGGGATATGTGTTATATTAAACAGAAAAGCTTAACCTTAAACTGCCAAATTTGTCTCAAATTGTATCTGAAATATGATAATATTGTGTGTGTGTTTGACTATGGCAGACGAAGATCTTTCAGAAATTTTTCTAAAGTCGGGTCATGAGAGATGTTGCAATAAAAAATCCTCTTCTACGTAAAAATTTGCATAGAAATCTACGGAAAAAAGAGACGACAATGATCCCCCAAAATTTATTACAATGAAAATTTGGATCAGAAATATTTTCATTCGTTATTTAAATTGTAACAAATAAAGAGAATTATATTGCAACATAGTATATTAGGTTTTTTTCACTCTTAAAATATTATATTTTTGCATAATTCGCAAATGAGGTATTAAAAAAGTCACTGAGTTCAGGTAACGAATAATTTTATATTAAAATTATAATGAAAACAAATTACACCATTTTTGAATCTGATACTTATGAATCTTTGTCATACACGACATATGTGGGGATATCTTTAGAAAAAAAATAATTTCAGAATATTACTTTCTTTATCATACATACTGAAGAGGCAAACAGCAAAGAAATGTAATTAAGGATTATATTTTTTACAGACTTCTTCTCTATAAATAAAATATCTGATATACTGCATATATGTTTTAATTACTTTCTCGAAATAAGAAGAATACAAATTGAAAGTTTTGTAGTCGTCAACAATTTCTATCAGAATTTTGTGGACAAACTACATTTCAATCCTCTCTACGTCCCAAAAATTTATTTTAGGAATTATATCTGTCAGGGAATGTTATAATTCAAAAACACTTCTAGCTAGACGGATAAAATGATGTATGGTCTTTCACAAAATTTATATATTTATCAAAGTTTGGACAAAATTCGTTCACAGGAAATGTATCTATCTGTCCGAGTATAAGTGAATTCAAATAACAATAAATCCTAGAAAGAATAGATAAATGAAATTCAATGCACAATTTCGCATGCAACTAAAATGTAGCTTCGTATCAAATATTTAACCATTTCTTATGAACGGAATAGTTTTCTGTCGATCTGTATATTAGCATGTGTTTAAACATGATTATTTAAAATTGCAACGAATAGTTGTACATAAATTAATATATAATTCTATTAACAAAATTGAAATTCTGTCTCCAAATTTCGTTTAAATCTATCGAAAAAAAAGTGTACCGAAAGTCTATAATCTCTGTCTTTTCATTATAGAATGAAGCATTCTCTTCTTTTATTGTATTATGCATTTTATATATATATATATATATATATATATATATATATATATAATTTTATTTTCTTATATTATGTTTGTTATTTTTTTCTTTTACTTTATTATTTAGATTTTTAACTATTCAAACCCTGCTATTAGTTTTAAAAGTTTCATGCATTTTATCTGTTCAAATATTAGGGTGTCCCAAAAGTTTCTTTCTCATCGCGATATGATTGGTCTTATATGGCTCTGACTGTGCGACATTGCATTATTAGCCGTCAATGTCATTGGTTTCAGTCGTGCCAGAGCTTCAGTCGTACCCCCAAGGCGGAATTACACACGAAAAAAGTTCTTTTGTCCACTTGGTGGGATTAAAAAGGCGTCATTTTCTACGAACTCCTTCCTTAAGGTGAAACAATGAATTCTACGAAATACTGTCATCAACTGGATGAATTGAAAGCTGCCATAACAAAAAAAGTACAGAATTAATGAATCGATGAGGCATTGTTTTTCATCATGACAATGCGAGACCACATATTGCATTAGTCGTAAGAGAGAAACTCTCACAGTTTGATTGGGATGTTTTACCGCATCCTTCTTACTCTCCAGATCTAGATCCATCTGATTATTATTTCTTTCTGTCCTTAAAAAATTCTCTTCGTGATAAGTGCTTTAAATCCAACGGCAAAATAAAAGCGTACCTTGAGGATTATTTCTTGTCCAAAACTCAACAATTTTGGAAATAAGACATAATGAGGCTTCTCGAGAGATGGAAGAAGGTAATAGAGAAATATAATATATAAAATAAATAATATCTGTGTATTCATTTCACATTAGAAATAGGAAAGAAACTTATGGAATACCCTAATATCTACTATATTTGTAATTTTCATAATTCGTAATTTATAATTTTCAATTTTCATAACTTTTAATTACTTATTATATGCAAATTTTGTATTATATCTTATCGATGCTGTTGGATATTATAAGAAGCTAGAGAGAGGAGAATGAAAGTCTCTGCGGTATCAGTGCGATTTGTTCTCTCTGTGCGGGATTTCGCGCGATTATTTGTAAATTACCCGCATATCCACTTTGGATTGGCGGATTTCAGTATCTTGAATACTATGAGCCCAAAATACTCATTTCCAGGACTTAATCTGAGGGTCGGATAAGTTGCACTTCGCTCGTGTTTTTACCCTTTCCTTTTACCCGATCTCCGATTGTTTTGTAATAAACCCCAAGTATTCGTGGTGTTTATTATCATGCTTAAAGTCCACTATTTTCATGAGAGAGGGCTTATTAGAATGTATGCGATATTCTAATAAAATTTTTGGGGGACTGCTATAGCTATTAGGACTGAAATGGGGCACATAACTAAAATAATTGGCCTTTTCAGAAATTAATATTATATTCAAAATACTAAATTATTTATCAGGATTTTAATGAATAAAAGAATAGAAAACTACTCTGTTCTAAAGTTAATCTCTTTCGAGAAAGTTACTTTATTGACTGAATCATCAAACAGCAAAAAGCTATTACTGAGATATAATACAAAACAGCTGATCGAATTGAATTTTTACTCTAGTCAAAAACTACCTACTAAAAATAGTCTCATCAGCATATGTGATGACCTAAATACGTTTCTTCCTCTAGAGCTTGCTGTTGATTCATCTATTGCTGCATTCTTATCTACATTCTTAGAAATTTTTCTCGCTCAAAATTGTGTCAAGAGCTTTGCTTAAGTTATACGCCACATTTATTTCTTAAATTATGCTTATCACCAAACTGTGTTAAGAAATCTCTGGATATTTATAAGTATAACTGTGTATTTCTTGGATATTGCATATAATTCTTATGAAGTCAATGATGTGTTTATACAATACATATACCAAAGTTAAAATGCCATGCATAGTACAGAAACATACCATGCCCATGTATATAAATTAGGATAAAATAAGATCATTGATGACTTAACAAATGTATATGACTGTTGGACATTTTTTCTGACTTTTCATCATATCTGGTTTAAAAAAAGTGACATAACACAATCAGAACAAACTGTCAACAATATTACAATATTTTCACGATATACTGGAATACTGGACAAAATCCTGGATATATTATATATATCTTATGCTAATAGAGAAACACACAAACATTTTATCTTCAGGTCTCCTCTATAACACTAGTATCCGTGGTATATATCTTTTTTTGCTCCCTCTATCAAACGCTATGTCATTAGCGTTGTAGAAATGTGTGTTATAGGAAATTACATTATAACGAAAAATTATCTAACAAAAGTTTAATTGAAATTAATTTTCCTTACTTCATGATTTCCTATTTCGAAAATATCCAATGTTCTTTGCCTACCCAGTCTTCATACTATATGTGTTAAAAGATATGTCGTAATATAAGATAATTTTGTAACAGGTCTAGGTAAATAAATTTCAAATATTGCAGATTTTACATAAAACGCCATTCTCTATTTCATTTCTTCAGTTTCGGTCGCCTCATCACTAGTACTGCCAATTGCCTTTGCCACACTATTTTAACTGTATGAATATAGAAAATCCCTCTATAAGAGAAATTTATCTAACAGGAATCTAATGTAAATACATCCTCATGCTGCAAATTTCTTGTAAGGAGTAAATCTTTCCTATTCCCTCCCCTGTCGCTTCGCCATTAGCATTGTATTAACATCTATTAAAGCAATCAAGCAATATGGGTAATTTATGTAACAGAATTTAAATAAATTTCAAATGCTGCAGATTTCCGATAAATCGTACTTCCCAATTCCATCTCATTCCTGCCGATTTCCGCAACAGTAGTTACTCTTAGCCAATTACTCTTATCACGCTGATGGAGTTGTATGAATATGCCTTTTAGAAAATCACTCTAGAAGAGAAATTTATCAAATACTGCTGATTTCTTATAAATCGTATTTCCCAATTCCATTTCCTCTCTGCCGGTTGCCGCAACTGTAGTACTGCCAATTACTCTTACCACGCTTATCGAGCTGTATTGTTGCATCAATGGTACTGCCAATTATTCTTGCCACGCTATTGGAGCTGCTTGAATGTGCGCTGTAGTATTATCATGCTAGAAGAGCAAGTTATCTAACAGGGGAATAATGTGATTAACTTTCCACTACTGCTAATTTCCTATAAAATGTTTGTTTTTTAACACTTTGCTTTGTTTAACACTTGCCTTTCCTTTCCCGGTCGTTTTGACATTTGTATTGCATAAAGTTTCATTGAAGCCAATCACACAATATGGAGAATATATGTAACAGAAGTCTATTGTAAACACATTTCTCATACTGCGAAATATCCTACAACCCATATTCTCTCCACATGGGCTTTCTACCATCATTATGTGCAAACTATTGCATTGATTGCATTTTATGTTCTCCACTTAATGTACTATAAATGATATTGTATCCTACTTCGTATTTCAAGTAAACATAAATAAAATCATCTTTTCTTTCTGTCAATTAGAATTTTTAAAAGCTAGCAACATAAAAAAAAAATATAATTTCTCCCACTAAAGTACAAAAAAATCTTTCAACCCAATCTTATAACCAGAGTGAAAAAAATACATACAAGGAAAACCCACATTTAGTCTTATTTTTTTCTCCACTTCGACTGGCCATTCAGCCAGCTGGTGCGAAACCATTTTTATTGACCAATAAATGGTCAGCCAGACGCAAAGGTGGTCAAGACTCTTTTTCCAGTTCCCATTTATGGCAGCTACGTGGGCCGAGGCAGATCTAATGAAAGAAAATTTCCTCGGATGCTACCAATAGATAGTCTCCTAAAAGAGAATAAAGTATTGCGTGTGTATACCATTGAAAGTGAAGAACTTGTCGATTCTGATTATTTCTCTTCTCTATACATTGACTCAAAAGTCGGTGGTTAAAAAGATTAAAGTTGAAATATTTTAATTCTTGAGTTTATTTGGACTTCGGAGGCTACCAGCGTATAGTCTCAGGAAAGAGAATAAAGTAATGCGTGGGTTCTCCAGTGAAAGTGAAGGACTTGTCTATTCTGAGTATTTCTCTTCTCCAATTGCCCTAAAAGTCAATGGTTAAAAAGATTTTAAATTGAAAATTTTTATTCTTGAGTTTTATTTGGACTTCAAAAATTCTATTAAATCATGGACTGAAATATTGTGTATTCGTAATTAAAGGAAAATTCTATGCAAGTTTCAGTTTTTTAGAAGTTGAAAAATTTTTTGAATCCCAAATTCAATATATTATATTTAATATATATATATATATATATATATATATATAGATTTCAACATGCAAAATATATCATCTTTATAAGTTAATTAGTGATATTTGTTTTAAATTTATTTTGTTAAACAGATAGTAAAAATGAATATTTTCAATAAAAGGAGGTCTCTTTTATTATATAAAAATGACCATTTTTTTTAACAGTTTTTCATCATTTTTTATTAAAATTTTCATGATAATATCTATGCGTTTACGAGAAGTTTATTTTTAGTCTAAAAAATGGGCATGACTTTTACCAAAAGAAATTAAATGTTAAAAGAATTGACATATCTTAAACTATTTCTTTCAAAATCTCCTCTATTATTGATTATCATCCTTGGCTAAAATTAAAAATGTGAAATAATTTACCTTTTTCATAAGATTTAAATAAAGATATCAAACTTATAAACATAACATTATTGTTGTTAGAAATGTAGGTTTTTCATGCCCTTTTATTTAATTTTACTTATTTCATGTTTGTAAAGAAGGAATTTCAGCATTCACTTTGCATCCAATTCCTTATGTGTTAGAGTCTGAAAATCTTTATTTTTTTTTTTTTTTTTTTTTTTGTAGATTATGCAATATTTTTAAATTTTCAGAATTCAACTATCAATTAATTGATTAATTACATTTTTATTACAACGAGTGGTGCCGCCTGGAAACGAACTAAAAAAGTATTTTAATGTTTTATAATATTTATAATCATGAATTCTAAAAAGTCTAAAAAGTAAAAAATAATTAAAATGAAAGACTGCTTTTTTTGTTTATAAATGAAGTTGATTTTTAAGAGAATGATTTTATTAAATTTATTTCAACTGAACAATGATCAGAATTTAAACGTGACATTCTTATCATTATTGACTTCAAAAATCAATCTATGGAATACTAATACAAGAAATCAAGTGACGATTCTGCTGATGAGGCTGTAACTACTCTAAATTATAATGATACGTCAGCATTCCACAGAGAAAAAGACGCTGAATTAGTCAACTATCCTTTAATTTTAATTCATTTTAATCAATTTTCTTAATTTTAATCAGTATATTTTAAAATATACTTTATAACCACAATTTCATTTTTGTAATGAAATTGCAACTACATTAATTGTTGTTAAAAGTATTTAGTTCTTTTCATTTTTGGCAGCTAAGGTTCTTCCTATTTCTTTCTTTTTTGTATACTGTGTAGGTGTCTTTAAGATAGGCTTCAATACAGGTTTGGGTATTCTTGAGTTTTCTGATAAATGAAGATGCAATTTAATTTTAGAAGCTGAAAATACTTAATCATTTGTACGCTTTTTAAATAATATTATTTTTTCAGTAATATATAAGATATTTTTATTGTATCAGTACATAAATATTTCTCCAAGATATCACCAAAATTATGAAATATAATTGATGAATTCCCAAAATACTTCCACCGCTAAATGATTTCACCTATTATTCCTACATACTATATGAACAAGGTTCCATTCAACAATTTAAGAGTTTATTTAATTAAAATGTAATCATTTTTGATTTCAGATAAGTTTTAGTTTCATATGAAATAACAAATAAATAATATTAACGAATGCACAGAAATTATAAACCCAACAAGTGTAAATCTTGTAAAGTGGTATTGATTATAGACCGTATTTCGAATAAATGATTTTATTTATGTTTTACGAACTCACTAATCTTGGAGAAAAAGTTCATTCCTAAAGTGTGACTGAAAATAGAATGAAAGAAATGTGACATAAAAGTTTAAAATATCATAATACAGAAAAATTGGGAGACAAAAAAATTGAAATGAAGCCTCTTTGTAGTTTTCACCTTCTGTCGCAATAAAATCGGCAGTTCAGAGGAGTTGGCCTGGCTGAAGGATTTCAATTTTCAAACAAAAAGCAAGTACAATTCATTATTTATGTCACAGTGAGTTTTAAGATTCATTTAAAAGAAAAAAAAATGTAAAGGAAATTCCAATTTCTAATTGCAAACATTCTACCATGTTAATATTTTAGACTTCATAGTAGTTAATGTTTTCAGATTTCGTTCACTTGTTATCGAGAATTCAAATAATAATAATGTATACTCAATAAATATGTTTAATATAATCGTCGTAAATATACAGTAATTAAAACAATAAAAACAATAGATTTTTATTATTTTATAATCAAGCAATAAAAATGCATTTTTATAGTTAATAAATTAGAAATTTATGATTAATTTTAAAAAATATTTTAAAATATTATTTAAAAATTATTAAATTAGAGAAAAAGTTGTATAGAAAAATAATTGATATTATTGTAAAATTTAAGTTTTGAATTTTAAAGTGGTTCAAAAACAATTTCTATGCAATAATACGACATCAGTCAAAAAATTAATCATAAAAGAACAAAAATAGGAAAGCTATTTTGCAATAAATATTTTTGTATCTTAGAGTTTTCCGCAAAATGTACTTTTAAACGCAATTACCTCCATTTTTCAGCATAAGTCGAGGATTTTTAATGTGTTCTTGAAAGAAACCCAATTAGACATCACTCCCGTGAGCAACAATTTCAGTTGATGGTCTTCCGTGGCGTTTGTCCTCGGCAATCTCGGTACGTCCATTTTGAAGCATTTTGCTTAACTTCACATTGCATTTTCGTCATAAACTTCATGCAACTGTAATGCAATTACAAATTTTTGCATAAAAAAAGAAAAACCGCAAGTATATCTAATTTGGATGCCTCTTTGTAGCTGTTTATACTTGTCTACAACTAACTTGGCAAACAAACTAAAGAAAATACGCTACATCAAGCTACACAGATAAGTGTCTGAAGTGCTGACAAAATTTCATCAAAAAAGCGTTTCCCTGAAGATTTCTACAAAGGAGTACATTTATCTTTTCCTGCCCCATGTTTATTCCGAAGTTATTGAAAAAAAGTGCTAAAATTTTAGTTTATTTTTAAAAATATCTAATAAAATTTGTTTTCATGATTATATGTTATCAAAAAATTAATTTTGCGCTTTCTGCTAAAAGTGTGAATTCAACAATGGGCCTGTAAAGCATTCTGAGCAATTTTTTTCTCTGTAGCATTACAGATTGTATGCATTTACTTAAGAATCAATTTACAGATAGTATGCTAACTTAAAAATATTATCATGCTAAAAGTACTTGAATTGCACATTCCTAAAACATACGAGGATTTCAATGTATAAAAGAGTTTTTTTTAACAGAGTTCATAATTTTGAACACACTCTGAATATTCTTGTTAGATATTAATAAAACTACCAAACATTATATCTAGATTTTAACAAAATCAAAATTCAAAAAAATAAAAAGTAAAAAAAATTATTATTTGCCTTATTTTGGCTTTGGAAATTTTATTATTGGACCCTCTGCTTCAAATTTTACATGGCATGGTTCTATAGCTTTGTAACTTTCAAGGTAAACATTCCACGACATTCATTATTCTTAAATGAAAAGAAATTTTCAACGTTAAATTCAAGACGACTTTTATATTCAAATAGATTTCATAACAGTAAATGCAACTGTAATATTTAGAAAAGCATTCAATATTAGGAAATTTTTTACAAAGAAAACTGAAAAAACGAGTAGTCAAACAATAATGATATCTAATAAAAATAATGGGATTTAATCTAGTGTATTACAAATGCAGTAACAAAATACTGCTGCGACTTAAGATCATTCTAAGGGCCGTTAGACAATAAAGGTTCCGTAGACCCCTTCATCTCATCGAACAAAATCAGAAAAAATTATTGATTGTATTTTAAGCTCTGCAAAATTAATGTTTAAGTCACAAATATTTTAATTAATTAAACTAGCAAACTATTTAATTGAGTTCACCTTCAAAATAAATGGATTCAGTAACAATAATAAAAAAATTAAAATTTATAAGTAAAAATAAAAAAAAATTCTTTAAAAGAATCCTAAGACTTATTTTAAAATAATCTAAATTTTTTGATAGTTTTATTGAATATAAATTGATTTAATAAATATAAACAAATCATCGTACTAACGCATTAGACTTCTACACAGAGAAATTTTGCAGCTGCGTGTAATTCAATCCTTAGTTTAACTAATAAATGGAGCTACAAAATATTTTAGAAATAGTTGGAAAAGAGCTCACCGTGTCACCAAAAACTCCATTCAGTCAGAAGAATATGGATAATCGCTAGCTAAATAATCGATATGACTTGTCTGTAGTAGCTAATGTTCATCTATTCCAAAACTGATATTTCACATAAAAATTTTTTCATCATCTTAAACTTTTAAAAAAATCCCCATCCCCTTTTAAATTATATTTAAGTTTATTTATGTGCAATTTCTAATTTTCTAAATTTTAATTATAAATATTTTTTAACGTCATAATAAAATCAAGCTCATCCACTAAAAGAGTCAATCACGGGCTTTTACCAAAAATAAAAATAAAATTTAAAAATTGGCGTCTTTGGATATTAACTCAGATGTAGAATTCCTCACCCCCACTTCTATTTCTAGCCTATTTTTTTTTTATTTGCAATTTGCAATAATTTGTAATACACTTTTTCAATTAAAGTGATTATTTTCAGTCCCATAATTTTTTTTTAAAGTTACTTCCATGTTAATTGTTTAACAACTTAAACGGACCATAATATAAGTGAACAAGTTGGTCGCCAAAGCGAAAATAGCGTTTTAACAGTTTTCTGAAAATTATTTTGGAGACTTCCAAATAGATAAAAATTTTAATTTAAATGTAAGAAACAACTTCAACGAAATGCACTTTTTGTAAGTAGAATGTGATATTTTTTTAGTGAGTATTATTTCTTGAAAATTACATTGTTGTATATTTTCTCCAAAATATTTAAATTTCCAAAAATAAAAAAAAGATATTTTATGCCAAACTGCAAACGAATACACAAAGGAATTCTTTGTCCTCAGGAATACATTATTAATCTTTCATGGCAAAAAAATATCGACAATTCAAAATAAGTTTTTATTGTCATACGTGCCTCATAACTCATTATTTTGTAGAAACAATTCCTACAAAAGAAACGACTGTGAGTATCTAAAAATAAAGTTATCAGGAAAGAAAATTATAAAGATGCAGGACAAAAAAAATGTCCTCTATATTAGATGGAAGTGTTTCCGAAAAATGTAATTTCCTCCTCTCTGATATTTCTTGATGTTTCTATTGGCCATTATATACAGAGAAGACCAGAAGACATTTTGGAGAACAAAAATTCAGACTTAGCACTTCTTATTTCATTAAGTTAAGAGCTCCGAATGGATTTTCTTTTTGGAAGTTTTTTTTCCTCCATATGGAAAAAAAAATAGATAATATTTTGAGTTAAAATAAATATGTTCTTCGTTATTAGTTTTTTTTTTATCTTGTTAGTTGGTAAAAACAAGACTCTTCTTAGATATGTTTCTTTTTATTTATAAAAGTGTAAAAATTTTAAAGAAAAACATTGTTTTTATTTTTTAAATAGCTCAACATAATATTAAGAAGCTGTAAAAAAAATTTCTTTTATTGCATACTGAACATTGCAAACATTAGTTTTAAAAATACAAAGGCTTCTCGGAATTTTTTAGAAAGATTTTAATTTTTTAAAGTCATATTTTTACTTAAATTTCTGGATTTAAGATTTCTATACGATTGTTTTTGTTCTTAACTACGTTCTGCTCCTTCATTTATTTTTCTTTTTTTAATTTTTTTAATGTTTTTTTTTTATAATTCAGGTATAAGTTATTTTTCACATTTCTATTCAATAGTTTTATTTACATTCCATTAACAGTTAAAATTTTAGATTCATCAACGCTTTTTCCAATAGTCCAAATACTTAGGGATGACGGGGTGGCCGGCTATACATAAGAAGAAGGAGTCCAAATACTCGTGCGAAAAGTCGGTGGATGATATATGATTGATAAGAATAGATATCATAGATATAATGATACTTATTGTTATCATATATACCATACCATATTATAGATAGTCTACTGATATGTTGGAAAAATATTATTTTGGCAGCATTAAATGAGAAGGAATGCCATTATATGTTTTTCTGAAGATTACTTACTATTTTAAAGAAAAAATAATCATTTTTCAAACTTGGCATTTTTTTTTCAACTCTTCATATTTGAAATTTTTTTTTAATTAGATGTAAAGCAAATAATAAACGAAAAAAACTGATGATCATAAATTGCCTCTTTTTTTGCAACAAATTAACGCAAAGAGAAGAAAAATATCTACAATAATAATGTAATAAAAATATTAATATAAAAATAATAATAGTATGATATAAAATATCTATAATATTAATATGATATTTTTGCTGAAAAAACATATATTAATAATTTGAGTTTCATATTATATTATATATTTCAAAATTTAAAATAATTTACACCCTCTTCACAGAGTAACAGAACTTCGAAGTATTTTGTATCATTTTTAAAATTATCGTATAAATTATAGTATCTATTCATTTATGTGTTGTTAGAGGTGACAGCATGCTTTTCTTATATGAAAATGTCAGTAAAATCAATAAATCCATTAAACGGTTTGAGATTTAACGGTTAACTTGAACCATTAAAAAAGTATTTATATTATTAAGTATTATATTATTATATTATACTATTAAGTATTATATTATTATATTATACTATTAATTATTAATTATTGTTATATTAATTATTAAGTATTTATATTATTATTTATATTATTAAAAGTATTAGATTAGCCCCAAAATTTGATAAGTGTCTATATTATAGATGTTAAATCCATGTACCAAATTTTATCCGTCTAGCTCTCTTCGTTTTGTAGTTATCGTGTTAGCGTATATTCGGTCTTCCTCTTACTGTATTTTGCTCAAACTTTTATGGAAACTTACAAATTTGGTACAAATAGTGTATGCCAAATTTCATCCGTCTTGCTCAAAGAGTTTTTACATTATTTTTGCCACAGAAAAGCAGACAGGCATTTTCTAAATAATCAAATAGTTACAAAAGATCCAAGATCCTCTGTTTCCTTTTTAGATAAAAAAAATCAGCACTTTTAACTTTCTTGTATAAGAAGTTTAATGCAAGTATTGAAATCGTCAAAAGTTACAAAATAGCGATTTGGGCGAAATCCCCATGTTCCAGATATCCCTGAGCTATTTATGAATACTGTGTGTATATGAATACGATATGTATTTATGAATACGATAGCTCACAAAAGCTTTGAGACAGATGAAATTTGGCATAAGGACTTAATATAAAATTTCTAAGTTACTCTGAAATTTTGAGTAAAATTTATTTGCAAGAACTCTTTATTTGTCTTTTCGAGTACAGGTGAGTTCAATAACTACATAACTCAAAGAGCTAAGTAGATAAAAATTGGAACATCTATTTAGAATCTAAAAAATGTATTCTTATTAAATTTTCAATTAAATCCGTAAAGAGTTTGACCATGTGTCGGAATGTACTTTGCATGAATGCAACTCAAAAACACAGTGATTTATATCAATGAATTTCGGTATTATCGATCAATGAATTTCAACAGTAGCTCCTTGCCAAATTTTGATTCCATTCAGTCGGAAAATGACGTCTTAAATACATATTCGCACGACAGACTCAGTAAAAAAGTTAGATCATGCCAAAGATCTATATTTAATAATTATTTTCCGTCAATGCCATCCAAGGCATTTTTATCCTTATCTAAGGCCACAATTTTATGCGAATGAAGGAGAATAAGACTTTTATTGGAGAGTTTATGAGAAAATTTCCGGAAGATCACTTCCGCATGTTACATAAGATTTTTTGTTGTTGTTTTTTATGGCACTTGCCATGGACAAGCCCGCTATTACGAAAACAGCGATTTTAAGCCGGTGAGGGAGCTTCTCTTGTTTTTATAGTAGCGCCAACTAGGACCAAGAGTACGAGTTTCTTTGCTACTCATGCATCACTCATTCTTTTGCACAACCCCTTTTTATAGGAGGGCACATTCACACATCTCACAGATAGAACAACGGACGAACAACCATGCCCAAATCAGGACTCGAACCCAGAACGGCCAGATCACGGGGAAGATATTCTACCCCTATGCCAGGACGCCGGCATTTAAGATTTTCTCATCATGTTTAAACTCAAGCCATTAATCAATGTGTGAGTTTTTAGTTTAATCCAAAAGTTTATAGAATTTTCTATGTTAAGAAACGAACTATTAAGATGTGGTGCAAACATCTGATTTTTATAATAAGAGCCATTAAGCTTGATATGCACATTCAATTTTTTCAAAAGAGCTATGAGGCTAGTAGCATACATCCCGAGTTAAGTTGAAAGAGCTATTAGCGGCGGAATGCCGGCGAAGCGATTAGCGGCTACATGAGAATTGAAAGCAGTTAGGCGTAATACACAGACCCCTAAAGTCGAAAAGTGCCTAAAATACCATTTGCAACAATATTAGTAACAATAATGACCATTTTTGCTCACAGCTATTTTTACACGAAGTATAAATAACAACAAAAGAAAAAACACAGCCGAAACGCATACAAAAAACAGAACTTCTAGAAATTCACAACACAATTGCTCAAAGTATGCAACCAGAGATCTCGCTCTATGATCAGTACTCCAAATACAGAATTCTTCCTCTAGGGATCGTATCAACCTTTATAGGCTTCCATTTGGACATAGAAATTAATAATGACAGAAACAGACCAAACGTCAAAGTTCTTGCATTTTTCAGTACCTCCGTAAATAAGCATTGCAATTCTTTCTTTTAAAGGAAAATATTAACAATACTGTAAATTAATTCCATTGAATTATAACAATATACAAGAATTACGTTAAAGAAAATTAAATTCTGTATCATTATACAATCTCTTGTTTTCTGAGTGACATCATCCTAAAATGTCAACTGAAGCTGAAACTTTTACTTCAGTTATTTTAATAATAGATCCCAAAGAGGTAGAAACAGGATCAAAAGATGTTGTTTACAATATATGTTACAATGTTAAAAAATTATGCAAATATATTTATATGTCATTAAAATTATTGACAGAAAAATATACCAAAGTTAAAGTTTCCTCAAAATTTGTTATTGAGTTAAAATTTCAATAATTATTTTTTTACAATTACACTAATTGAAGTAAATCTGAACTAAATCCAACAGATCTGACATTCTTAGCCTTCTATTTTTCAAAATTATTGATTTTAATGATAGACTCGATTTTAAGACTCGTTAATTTCCAAGCAATTTTTTATCATGCTCATTAACATTTTACTACAACTGTATATAAATTAGCTTAGCTTTACAAAAATTGGGCGTTTTTTTATTAATCATTATTTTTGCGATTTATTGTAAAAAACCAATGTTCTAACTGATCAAAAGGAAATATTATTTATTATATTTGCAAAGTATTCTTTTAAAAGGAATTAATAGCATATTCTATTTGTAAAGACTGTAAAATGATATTATTTCTCGACGAGTAATAAAACGAGAAACAACCTTACAACATGAATCAAAGATT
The DNA here is from genome assembly GCA_026543865.1 of Argiope aurantia. Classification (NCBI taxonomy): domain Eukaryota; kingdom Metazoa; phylum Arthropoda; class Arachnida; order Araneae; family Araneidae; genus Argiope; species Argiope aurantia. The sequence continues at coordinate 100,464 of JAPMOR010087674.1, forward strand.
ACATTGCTGAAGGAACAAAAACGAGGGTGAAATAGACTCGAAAAAGTTATTAACAAGATTTATTTCGTAATTACGCAAAGGGGAATTAATTATTTTTCGAAAATGAAGATGCTTTTTTTTTTGTACTACGTAGCACCTAATTTGTAAATAAGGTACAAATGAAAAATTTCATCATTAAAGAGAACAGAACGCCCGTGACGTGGGCGAAAATCGATGTCTAAAAGGAAAGACGAAAGCGATGTAGGTACATTTGTACGAAGTCTAGGGTGAAAAGCAAATACTGGAAAAAGTATAATATAATAAATAAGTGATAGAACTGCTTGTGACTAAGTCTAGACTAATTTTCCTACTTTGTTCTGGTGACATTCTTTATTTAATATTACATAAGTTGACTAATCTAGTAAACAAATTATCTATTTTTCATTTTCATTCCTTATTTATATATAGGTGTTTTTCACAAAGATAAAATATATTTCTACTATATTCACCCTGTGGTTTTTTACTCATTTTTATGGATGACCAAAATTTGTACGGAATAGTACAAATTGCACTATGCAATTACTGATGGAAATACACTCTTCTATCTTTTCCCATTTATATAACACGTTGGGTAGAGACATCATTCAGCGACAAAGACAGATAGCATTAATTCCATCTACTGGAATAAACTTAGTTAGCGAATTGAATGTAAGACAATAATCTGTGAACATGTACACAAATTAGTGCATCCTAATTAGAGAAAATAATAAACCCTGAGACTATATTTTCTCACTCATTAACTGCATAATAAATGACATGTTTTGAAAAACGATGCATGTCACAATAGAACATAAATGTTGTGTCGTAGAAAAATTGTTGTAAATGATTGTATTTGCTAAGTATTGTCGGGAATTTGTAATGCTGCTTTCTTTCGCAGCAAATCTCTTGGTGACGAAGACAGCTTTACAGATATATGGATGATGAATGATTCCGAATCAATTACTCCTAATTTTGGTGACCATTGGTGATTTCGAGATAAAAATGAAGAATCTGGAATATTTGAAAATCTCGATGATACCTTTATTAAGGCTCTAAGTATCCAATCTCTATTCCAATTCTTGTTCTAGAAAATTCGAAGCTTTGCCACGGGGGCTATAAAAACCCGACGTAGTCGGAAATTAGCTAGTTAGCTATTGAGTCAAGCGGCTCGGGTAATGAGATAAGTTGGGCTTAAGAGGGTAATTTAACGAAATCTTTCTTTGGAATATTGATCTCTTGTAAGTTTTCTCTTAGTGCATTGTGTTATGTTTTTTACTATCAAAAGTGTGTGCGTGCGTGCAAGTGTGTTATACAGGCAGGCATTTTGACTCAGACCTACAAAAATCGGCACATTTACACTTTAGAATATGAGAATAAGCACCTTTAATCGATTTTCAAGAAACTTTTATTATCATTTTAATTAATTAAAAATTAAATACAGTTTTGGGTTTTTTCCCGCTATAACTTCAGAAAAAGCTTCCACATAAAAATAATTTTTTAATTGTTATAAAAATTTGGCTTCTTTCATTGTTACACTACATATATAATAACGTGATCTTTTCCATGATAAATAAGAATTCTGTTTGATAATTGTGTGATTTATATCTTTATAGAGTAAGTAAATTCTTATAGAGTAAGTAAATTTCAATATAAAGTAGGGTTTTAATAATTTATTTTAATTTTGTTGTAATTTAATAATTTATTTTAATCTTGTTGTGCTTTCAAACAGCATTTAACTTCTAAATCAAAAAATGTCGAAAATGTTTTAAAATAAATGTGTTTGTAAACGTTGCTTAATCATGTACAAAGAAATAAATAGAAAAAATAGTGAAATGCCTGGCACAATAAACAGGATGGCTTCGAAATTAATATAAAACAATAATATGATATACATCAAAACTTGAGTTCAAAAATAATTTTGTGAAGAAATCATTAGGTGCCAATTACATAAGATATTTAATTGAAATTTCTGTAACTGCTGATTCCAGGAAGCCAACTGGTCACCAAAAGCGGCAAATTAATAATGGAAATAAAAGCGAGCTAATTTAAACGCTATAGGATTTAGTAAAATGTTTACTGTTAATTTTGGATTCAATGTAAATACTTTTTTGTTGTTGTTGTTGCGAAGTGAAATTCAAAGTCACATATTCAGCTCTTTATCTTTACCCTTTCGCCGTCCTCTCCTGTCTGCGAAAATTTATAATTTATTAATCTTATTGATTCAAAAATAGAAGCCAGAAAAGAATTAATTCACTTCTAACAGCTTTCGTCCATTTCACAAAATTTTTAACGAAGCTGTACAAAACAATGTATAACAATTTTTTTAATTTTTACGGCAAAAAAAAAAATTTAGAAATATATCCCCATTGTAATATCAAAATGTTGTATGCCAACAACTACACAAAATATACAAACTTTTCAAGTAGCAATCAGAACCACAAGCGATATGTGGTATTTGGTACCAATATACAATCATCATATACTACATACAACAGTTTGAGAGCAAATTCAACAAACTCGTTGATTATTTAGAATTAATTAAATGTTTCAATCACTTTGACGTACGATATTTTAATATGATAATGACGATATGCAGTTGTTATAAGTGAAACAATTGTATTTAGTCAACACGAATGTAAGCATAAGTGAAGCTAATATTCTTAGGTAGGGAGAACTTAGGAAGAATTGCCTCAAGATACATTCAAATATTTATGTCATTACCCACTAATGGAAACATACCGTGTTTATCTTGAACTCTGCCTACCTTCCTATCAGGAAAATACGAAGCATAACTTCTGCGGGGTGTGTGTAATTTAGGATATATCTCACAGAAATATCTCAATTCAGGTCAAAGCTTCTAATGCAAATATCAGTCAGAAGGTATTTGGTCAGGAATTTAATTAAGTTTGTTTAAGGAAATTTAGTGCTGAACGTTATTTTGTGTACAGAATTTTGTTTAATTAGGAAACTATTGAAGATTAAATTAATTTTAGAGCACTTAGTACTGAACACATTATTCTGTGCCGTTGTTTGAAAAATACATTTAATTATTTCAAAATTATTTATATATAATTTTGAATTTTATTAATGTGTGCAATATTTTCAAAGATTAGCATTTACAACAATTTGCAAGCTTTCATGTTGATAAAATTTAAGAATATATTTAGGTCCTTAACAAATTAATTTCAATGATAAATAAAAAAGCAAATATAATTAGAATATCTATAGAATATTCTTATAAAAAATAAAAATTGAACATTAAAATTAAAATGAATTTTTAGTTTTAAATGTGATTATTTTTTTACACTTCCAATACATTTTTTAATGTAAAAACGGATGAAGTGAAGTCATTGTATATTTTTATAAAGAATTTAACAATAAAAAAATCTAGATTAATTAAATTATTTTAACATTTTCATTAATTCTGTATTAAGAAAAAAAATCGCATATTTAAATTCAATCGCAGATTCATTTTTGAACTTCACCAAATAAGTGATGAAATGCACATTTTTTTACAAAAAAAATGAATTTAATGTAAAATATTAAATTTGCATTATCCTTTTAAAAAGATTTAGATATTTTTTTGTAAGAAACAAACTATAATAAACAAAAAAAGTATTACATTTTAATGTAAAAAAATTAATCATAAAAACTAGTAAAATATTAAATTATCTATTTTTTAGCAAAATTTACATTTCGAAATTAATTAATTAAATAAATATTAGAGAAAAAATTGCTTTTATAAGTGGACGGTATATTAACACCGTTTATCTCCCATTATTTAATCCTTTCCTCGGATATTTTCTTTTTCATCATTAATATTTTCAAAATGTATCAACTATATCTAGCAAAATAAATTCTTATAAAACTTTGGCAATGATGTAATGAAGTTATTCACTTAAATTTTCATCATTACATTCTCGTTACTTAAAATTAGCATATTTTTTAAAACTGCTTACAAAATTAAATTATAATTGGGTTTTTTTGTGAAAATTTAACACTGATTAAAACAACAGCTCTAATCCTTTTAGTATTTTTTTATTTCTCAATGTTTTACTATTTTTGCAATTATAATTAATCTAATCATTTTTGTTGAATAATTTGCGATTTTTAACGACTTCTCTAATTTTAGAAAATTAATACAAATAAAAAACATTATTCCTCAGTTTCACAAGAGCTATAAGCATAATATATCAGCTTTAAAAAATGTTCGTTTTCATAATTATTGTTTCGATTGCTCATATTTTATTTTTCACCTTTGTCTTAGTGCTTTTAATTTTTGTTAGTGCTAATTCAAGTATTTCAAAGGAAATGTGAAAACATTATTAAAATATCATTTGTTTGATATTTGCTATAAAAGATATTTTTGTTTTAACATTTTGCGAAAATTTTACAAAATAATAATTATGTTTTTCTGAAAATTTGAAATCTTACTTTTGCTGAATAATAAAAATTTTAACTCTTTTATTTGGATACAAATCTCCATAAAAAGTTTTATCAAAGAAACTCAAACTTAAATGTTAGATATTTATTTTTCATTTATACAAATATATTGATTTGTTTTTACTTTAATTTTTTAATAAATCAGGAAGATAAGAAAATCCAATTTTTCTACTTAGCAGTTAGTTAAATTATTAAAAAAAATGTGTTACAGATAAAAATTTTAAAAATTATTGGTTGATAATTAATATATCAATCTAACATGACTTTTTTTGTAGATTCTCCCTATGATATTTTGCAAATATATCTGAACGGCTAATTTTTATATTTATTTTGTAAATAATTAAACTTTTTACTTAAGAGTACATCATTCTATTCGTATTTAAGCAAATTCATTATTAAATGACATTTTTTATGTTAATGACTATTAACAGTATCTTTTTTTAAGTCATTGCAAATTTAAATGGTCGTTTTTCTCTTTCCCTAGTCAGTTTAATATAAATATTTTTTTCTTTTCCCCTAGTAAATACAATAGCAAATGATATTTGTATTCCTCTCAGAATCAATACAATAAATAGCTTTAAAATAATCAATGCATGCAAACAAAATGAGTCAAGACAAATTTAAAAATACAAGAGGGGTTATGGAAGTTAAAACATGGATAAATACAACACATTTATGAATTATGAAACAATTGTCTCATAAATTTTAAAAACATTTAAAAACAAGAAATTAAAATAAGCATTTTTTTATCTACTTCTTATGATGTTAAATATTATTTTCAAACAATTAATTTTTTAAATGTCAGTTTTATTTCCTCCTGTGTTACTTTTAAGCAAAGAATTGTTATTCACTCTGATAATTTTTTTTCAAAAAATTTGAAGAATCATAAATATTTAAAAGGGCAAAAGGATTCTTAGCATTTTTTTGTCCTTTGGGAATATAAAAACTCATCTTGCAATTTTCCTTTCATTTCAAAGTCTTTTTTTTATGAATAAGCAGTCCACTTAAAAAAAATATGCTTACCAGAATAATTAGTAGCGTTACTAATTTTCAGTCAATCTTTCGTATTTACGCAAATTCAGTTACTCAATGAATTGAAAATTTGTATTGATATTATATTTTCATTATTACACGTTATGTTTTTAAAAGGCTATGTTGAAAGGTCAATGGTAAATATTCTTCAATCTAAATAATATTATTTCTTAAATTAATTCTTTCCATTAATATTATTTTTTCTGTAATATTATTTTTAAAAATATTTTCAAAAAGTTTTTACTTATTATTTGTATCATTTGCTTCATTGCCTTTGAAATTCAAACGTTTTCATTGTTTGCGCAAATATTTAATTGTGTGCATATGTTACAGTCTTAAAAGCTAAGAAAATACTTTTTAAAATTTTTATTTTTTTACTTTCTTATATACGAAACTATAGAGAAAGAATTGCGATCGTCAAGAACATTTGAACTCCAGATTTTGATGAATCTCCAAATTTAAAACTTCCCTAAGTTTAAAAAACAAAAAAACAAAACACGTTTTTGGCATTATGCCTGCCTATTTGTATATCTGTTTATTAGACTGACTGATTTTGAATACTGCTAGGATTGAATATTGGTATCAACAACAAACACGATTTCTGCTTCCTTCCTACAATAAAATATATTGTATACATTGTTTTAAAATAAGCTCAAAATATTTCTTGAATTGATTGAAAATAAAAAAGAAATTTCGTGGAAAAATTGGTATAATTGAAAATATAAGTGTGTTTTTCTTAAATTTTAAGATAATGTGAAATCATTTTTGTATAATTGTCTTGAAATTATAGCAGAAAATGGTAAAAGATTGCTTAATGTTTAACTAATTAAAATTTAAATTAACATTTCAAATTTTCCGCATTTCGGAGGTGTACATTTCCAATGCACGCCTCTTTTCCAACATATGTATATAGGTGCCATTAGGGATTGCAATATCGGACCAAAAGTTCAATACCGATATTCGGTATTTTTTAGATTTTAATACCGGGATACCGGTTTTAATACCGGCTTTAGAAATTTTAGAAGAAAAAAATGCAGGTGTTTCGTTGTTTTATTTGACAGTTTTATTAGAGAGTGTAAATATCTCAAAAAATAATTTGCAACTTATGAACTTTAACAGCATATAAAGAATCACAAAAAATAAAGGAACATCTTATTTATTTAAATCACAAAAAAGTGTAAATATTACTAATCAGTCTGTGGTACTATTACTAATTTTTGAAATGTAATCTTAAAAAATATAATGCATCAAATGTACTTTCATTAAGCCTGGAAAGTAATTTTGTGCAAAAATTACCAGCTGTCGAAAACGCTCTTTCGGCATCTACGCTAGTTGGTGGTACTGTTAGCAATGCGCGATATACGTTTTCCAAGTATTTGCATCTAAATCCCTCAACTTCAAATAATTCCATTTCTCGTCGGATGGTTTTGAATATAGATGATTTCTGTATTGTATTTTAGTTCGTTGAAATTTTTTTTATTTATCGCTTATTCTAGTTTTTGTTCAAGAGACAATTCCTTTTCACTATCGACATTAGTGTCATTATAATCTTCGATAACTGTACCGAATTCTTTTGAATGTGGATAGGTTTGAGGTAAAAAAAATTTCAAGAAAATTTACTATAAATTTGATCGAATTTGAATTGGGTAGACTCTTTTCTTCTTTTTCTTTTTCCTTTTCATTATCATTATATTTATGTAAATACCGTAAGACATTTTCTATTTCGGTACAGCTTTCTTCTGTGCGATTTTTCAATGTAACCTATAATTCTTCAAATATTGATGTGTGCTGTTCTTTCAGTGATTGCAACATGAAATTTATTGTTGCATTAGCTGTTAATAAATTAGAATTACTCCGATATTGTTAAATGTAAGAATCTCCTTTCCTGTTTCCTCTCACCCCTATTTTGTCGAATTAAACCCATTCTAACGCATGCGCAAAAACGCGGAGGATTTTACAAACCACTGTAAAACAGTATTTTAACACTTCTCTTGATTGTACGATGCAACTTTGTATTTACAGTTTACTTAATTTCGCCCGTTAGGGAGACATAAAAATAAAAACGTATACTATTTTGCTATGTTGGCGATCCCTAAACATAGTGGAGATAATTTTAAAAAATTCTAGTAAATACCGAAAAAACGGTTTTTAAACTTGTAAATACCGGTATTACAAAATTGAACAAATCGCTCAAAATAACGGTATTCGGTGTTCCGGCATACCGATATTGCAATCTCTACGTGCCATGTATGGTAACTAGAACAAGCAGCCTGACCTTTAAAGCGCCAACATACACATTCTACTTTAATATCAGTATTCAAAACAATATTAAAAGAATTGTTCGCTTAATTAGTACATAAAAAAGTAAAGACGATAGAACAACTTCCTTATCTTCATTTGTTCTTGCGACTGCAAAGTGAAACTTTACTGGCTTTCGACTCGTCAGCTATATTGTTTTCTTTTATTCATTTCTCAGAGCGTCTTTCTAAGACTACTAATTTTCTTTAAAATTCCATTTTACAATTCACATGTAGAAAACTCGATTTTTTTTCATTATGAACAGGAAGGCAGTAACTAAACATGAAGGAAAAGATCCAGCAAATTATTTCTGATATAAAGAAACAATGCGAACTTTTCATCGCACCAAATTTACATGTTACCAAACTTTTAACCATAAGATTCGGGTAAAATTAAATCACAAAATATCTTAAGAAAGCAGCCACTCCATTTGTAACAAAATACAGCCCACTAATTTCTAATCTTTGGAAAAAGCAATTCTCTCAATCTATTTTGGCAATCTGTGGTACCATCAATCTTCTCCTTCTTTACCAGTAAGTAACGTGATCTCATATTTGCATTGATAAGTAGGGTTAAGTAGAATACGTACGTATAATTTATGCATTTGGAGTAAAATCCTGACGTCATAGTGACACAGTGTATATTGTTATCCTTGCGCAGAATAAAATCTTCTACTGATATAGCTCCACTATTGACATTAAGAAAAGCCCATAGAAGCGTCTTGACAAATTAATGAACATCACTATCTTTAAATGACAAAAAAAAACTTTCAGCTACCCAGATGTAAATCAAAATATTTATGCAAATGGCCACAAACTGTAAGAATTCATATGACCTGGAATATTTTCCTTTCTAAATGACTTATCTAGTTCATACAGTAAACTCTCTAGAAGCTGTCCATTAATATTATGATAAAGTATGCTATATCTTAAGTGTTTCTTTCCATTATGATTGTGTTTCTAGTTGTACTAGCAGATATAATAAATTTCACGAGACCGCCCTGATGGTGAAAGAGAAACGTGACATCTCTTAGTCATAGTAACTTAAAAAATATTAATAAAGAACTGCCTATATTTATTATGTGTGGTGTTAGGTTTCCTTTCTCAAAGATTTTCTACTGGAAATTGTTACCTCATATTTATGTTAGAGAAATCCTTTAGCAGCAACCTCAACTACTGACGACAATTGCCGCTAAAACACACATAAATTTATGAATGATTACTACTAGGACCATAAAGCCAAGGGAATGGAACATGATCTTTTTCTTTTGATTCAATTCTTTATTTATATTTTCCCTTGATCCACAAGACACTTCTTGGACACAGTCGATCATCCCACCACCACTGAATGAAGCTATATTGAGAGGATTTGTTATGACCTACTGCTGTCTTTATCATAATCCGTCCATAACACCGGCCACTTCTCCGAACTGACTTCCTTTACGAGGCGGTTGGTCCCCAGCCACAATGTGGTAAATCTCTGATCTTCTTCCTTAACTTTCCGTACACTTAACATTTTGTTGCACGAAAAGCAGGTCGCCACTTTAAGAAAATCTCGTCAAAATTCTCAATATTTCTCCAAATTCTCGTTCCACAGCAAAAGAAAGGCAAACACTTTTTCAAATAGTTAATAAAATATTGTCAATTTTTATCATCAATATCTCTTTCAGTGTTTTCAGATTTTATTGAGCCATCAATACTCTACTTAATTCATTATGTTCAACTTTTAAATTCTTTCTTAATTCCGACACTTCTAGGCATTACTTAAAATTATGATAAACAGTTCCAATTCCAATACAGACGCATTCGTGCATTCTTCCAAATCTTTGGAAGTATGAGGGAAATCTCCTATAATCCATTAGACACTGACAAGAAATTCATTTTCAAGAGCAGGTGAACAATTGCAGTGCATATGAAATTATTTTTCTCTGCAAATGGTTAAATGTAATTGCAGTTTCTCTAAAATGCTAGAATCCCCCAAATAAATTATTAAACCAGGGTTATTCTGACTTTCCTTTGAATTGCAAATAACTCTCAATGCCCTGGTCTATTATTCTATCGAATGCAAAAGAGTCCTCTAGATGATAAGTCAATTTTTCAAGATTCAAAATATATACAGAAACTTGGAACACATTTCTGTCAAAGAAAAGCAATCATTTATGAATAATATAGCAAGCTAATAGAAAAACCAGCTTTCCAGAAAAATTCGGGTGTAGTTTATTTTTTCTTTCATCTAAATCGTCTGGTCACTGCACCAGCTGCTGCGAAACCATTTTTATTGTCCAATAAACAATCGACCAGACGCAAAGACAGTCAAGACTTCTGCCCGGCTCTCATTTGTGGTGGTTGCTTGGGTCGGGAAGACATAATGAAAACATTTTCCTCAGATGCCACCAGGAAGTCGTTTAGGGGAAGAAAAACAACACAGGGGGAATGAGAAAGTGTTTGAGCTTGGGAAAAAAAAGCAAAGATCTAGTCTTTTCTGATAATTTCTTGACAGTAGATTTATAATATTGGATAGAGACAGCTAAAGTTTGACTGTATTGCTTTTTGTAATTTTTTGCTTTATTTAAAGAAAACCGATGAATTAACAATATATTGTTTAAAATTCTACAAACGATATGCAAAAAATATTTCCATGAAATGAATTTAATATCAATGAATTCTAATTAATCTAAAAGAAACCACATTATCTATATTGTCTTCTCCACGCATTTAATGTGTAAAGGACAGCGGCAATATTTAGTTTGAAAATTACTGATAAGAATTTCACGCGCTAATGAAATAATAAACAGCTTAAAATTAGCCACAAAAACATATTCTTAACAAGATTTGTTTCGTTATTAAGCAAACGAGAAACTAATTATTTTTTTGGAAATGAACCTAATTATATTCTACCGCTTTTTACTGTATCGCTTTGTGCCTAATTACATTCCACAGCTTTGAAGTTACAATGAAAAATGCTATCATTAATGGAAACCTTATCTCCTTTACACCCAGTGGAAAATCGATAACTAAGTAAAAAGAGAAAAACTTGTGCTATTGTACTGTAATGAAGTAAATGTTAATTATACGAAGCGTTGAAAAATATTATATCTATATAAATGGCATTAACATTAATTTTTGTTGCCTGCTGAAACACAAATTGTATAAGAGATTTAGTTACAAATATTATGAGCTCATAAGGAAATGTTTTGTGAGGATTTCATGACAATCGATTCAGTAATTATTTTTTTTTCTTAATTAAAACTATGTTTCCGCTATATGTGATTTATTTTGAGCATGCAAACAATATAGCGGTCCAAGATTTGCTTAAAAATCTAATTTTAAAGTAGCTATTGCATGAAAAAAGAGCTATTTAAATCAGATTTATCTTATTTAATTGATAACGTCTATTGAAATTTAACTGAAAAATGTCTATATAATTTGAAAACTTTTTTCCAGTATTCTTATCTCGAAAAAATTGAATCAAAATTAAAGCTTTTCAACCATGGATGGAGATTTAAATTCTTTATTTAAAACAGCTGACTTCATATTCTTTATTGTAAAAACATATTTAAATTGCAACTGTCAAAATTTAACTAAATTTTGTACCTTCTTTAAAAACTAATTATAATTTATTTTAAAAATTAATTATTATGATGTTTAGAAACATTTTTTTTATCAAATACTATAAGGTATAATATTCTTTGGTGTGTGTGTGTGTGTGTGTGTGTGTGTGTGTGTGTGTGTGCTGAGGCTTTACAGGGTAAATCAAAGGACTTGCAGATGCCAAATTTGGTACTTACATATTTTGGAGACGAAAAAATTTTTCCTTTTGATCGGAATTTGAAATTTTATTTATAATTTTTTATAATTCTTTTGAATATTTAATTACAATTTTAGTTAATTAAAAATTATTGAGAATTCTTTTTCTGCAATGACTTTCGAAAATATTATAACATATAAATAATTTTTATTTTTTAATCATGTTTAAATTTGGAAAAAAATATATTTTTAATGGTGCGGATTTAATAGTCATTTAGTGTCAATTTTGGCAAATTAATGAAAAAGTTTTTTTTTTCTTATTTTTAACAATAAATATACTGTTGCCCTGAAATTCAAAGCGTTTTCCTTGTTTCATCAAATATGCAAAATTGTAATTTTCAATCATTGTTGAACACTAAAAAAAAGAAGAATTTTGTTTAATATCTGTATAGATTTTAAAACAAATACAAAATTAATAATACTATGAAACTGATAAAATAGCTAAATTAGACATTTATGTTGTTTATGTTGGCACGTGACTGGTCTCCAATAAATAGGTTTCTGTACACAATATACAGAACATATGTAAAACAAAGAAAGCAAAACATCTTTAATGTCTGGCAGTTTTATGAAATCATGAACTAGAAATAATTATTTAATTTAAATGACTATCTCCGATGAACCAGTTGGTCGTCAAATACGGCTAGCTAAAAATAAGGTTACAGCAACAATGTACATTTGAAAGGCAAATATGAAATGTGATAACTTTAATCTTCAGTATAATCATGTGTTATGTTATAAGTATTTCAAAGTTTACTCACTAATAATGATGTAAATAGGAAAATTTAAATCAAAGTTTTAATAATTAATAAAATAAATAGTATTTCATTAGCAAAATACCTGAGGATATTCATTCGGAATATAACAGGGAATAAAATATAAAACTACTTTTACACAAACGAGTTTGATTTTTCTTTTTCCTGATGGAAAAAAGTCTTTATTTAAATTGGAAAGAACTTAACTAACCTAAGAATCATAATACTTCGGTTGTTTCTCATTTTTATACGAGGCGCCATTCTATTTTTGATTTTAAAATAACTCCTACGTGTCAACACTATGAACATACCTTTACTCCTTATCACGTTTTGATAGTATTTTGTTTAATATAATAATCAACACCTACTCAACTTTCAGACAACTTCAGTTACTCTGTCCGAATCTGTTAGTTAAACCCACGCGTTCATCATTTTTCATTTTTAAAGTTCATAAAAATTTATTCATTTGTTTCACTTAGATTTTGTCCTTATTTTGACCTTTAGTACTCACTCTACTCATAATATTCTTGTTTGATCATTACAACAAATATTTTTATTGTTGGTCTGCTTTTCCACATACAATCTTGATCTTATCTTTACTATTTCAAATGTAACCAAACATTTCACTCAGCATAGTAAAAAGGCTGACTCTCGAGTCAATAGGATCATAAACCAAGTTCACCTTTTCAGCAAAATGCCCATACCCGAAAGTGAATCTGACTTTTGGTAACAATGTTGATAAATAAGTGGATAATTGTATAAACACTTTTTTTTGCACATTATTCCTTTCTAAAAGCTGCATTATTACATCCTTTAATAAATAAATAGTTATTCTACTAATCATAGAAAATAATAAGTCTCATTACAATATTATACTGAGAGAAAAGCGATGTCAGTTTTACAAACATTTGTTAGTCTGCTTTTGCACATATAGATTTGATGACTTGATCTTATTTTTACAATTTCAAATTTAATAAAGAATTTCGTTAAGCATAGTAAAGATTACACTTTAAACAACTAAGTAATTATTTTCTACGATTAACAGAATAACAAGTCTCATTGCAGTATTGTAGGAAGTGAAAAGCAAGGGCAGTGCTACATATGTTTCTTAATTTTCTTACTTTGTAGCCACTAAAGGAAACAAGTGATACAAATTCTCAAATATATTATATATACACACACATTGACAAAAAGACCCGATTCTTTATGATTGGTATTATCAGAATCAGTTCCTTGAAAGGATATATCAATGTGAAGTCACTACTCATAACAAAATTTATCTTTTAGAAAAAAATAAGGTATAAGTATTTGAAAATAATAAAAGTAATGTTTTTTGTCTTATGCAATGGTGCTATGTAGGTTCAGAATTAAGGTAGAGACCTCCAAAAGAGTCGAGATTCAAATCCGTGGTTCTTCTTTCCTTAGCAACATTTACATTAGACCATCAAAGACAGTATATTATATATATATATATATATATATATATATATATATATATTGATGTACCTCTTCCTCTGATCTATTCAAATATATTTTAATTGAATGCTCCAAAATCAGAGAAGAAAGTTATGGAAATTTATAGGCACTACACACAAAATAATTCGATTTCAGATATGCTTTTATTTAAAATAATATTTGATTTTCATTCAATACATTTAAGCAACCATTTGTGACAAAAATTCCTTCTTACTTAATTTGCAATTGCAAACGAAAATGTGATGTTAGCACTGAACTTGCCGATATTTAATATAACGTAACCCATTAAAGTACCTTAACTAGGAACAAAGTAAAAACTTAATCTCGTCTGACTGAATATAAGAATTATTGATTTTAGTTAGGAAATATTCTGTTTTACAGCTTTAAAATAATAACAGAATAAAAATTCAGTTTGTCTATTTTTATGCAATTATATTTTTTATTTTCTGATTGATCAAATTCGTAGCGTATCTTTTGTTGATACTGAATAAAACCATACAAGCGATTATCAAAAGACATAAGACCAAGTGGGGAAAAGCTTTAAAATTACGTGGGAATTTCTGAATTTTCTAATGATAAGTTTACAAAAAGCTGTTTCGATTTATGGTACATATAGAATTAATTATTCTAGATTTAATGAACATCTTAATATTGAAGTTTTTCTTATTTATTAGCTGATTAATTATTCACTAAATTTAATTGATTATGCTAATTAAAGTATCCATATATTTAAAATAATTAGTAAAACGAAATAATTTCACAGTACCAACCATTGTGCAAATTTCTCCAATTTTATTCTATCAGCTGTCACCTGTTCCCCCTTTTGTATCGAAATTTTAAAACAATATAACTGTACATTTCCTATGAAGGAAATCAGAGAGTGCTACAGGCTCAATCACTTGTCCGATTTTGACAATTTTTATTTAATTTAAGACTTTATGACGTCTAGATATAGTATTAATATTCTTTAGCACAGTTTCTTGACATAAAACCTTTTGCAAAACCTAGACCGATTTCGCCAACCAATTTCCCAATTTTCAAGCGTAACTAATCCATCAAAACGTTTTATGTTTATTGTGCAAATATAATTTAAAATATTACTTCAATTTGGTGTGATTAGTCGTAATTCATCAAAGCTGATCTGCAATACTAAATCAATTTCTCTTAATAACTCAGGTGAGCAGCTGATCTCTAAAGGCGGCTAGTAAAAGATAAAACTGATATGCATTTTTTTCTATCAAGATTTTCATATACCTACTATAAATTTAAAAACTTTTCGGTATTTCACAATCATGTTAAACTGGAAAAGAAATATTTTTTTCCATTTTAATTAAATATGTCTTCCATTAATATGAAAATGTTTCTTTTTCTGCCATTTTTGAATTTCAAAATTTTGCAAAATGTAGAATCACAATGCTAAAATAAAAATTAAAAAAAGCGTATAAAGGATTGCAGACTGCAATAACCACTTTTAAAATAAGAGTTTTTCCATTACACACAAAATTGATTCTAATCATAGTTATTATAACTATTATGTTCCTAACATTTCTTCAAAATACTATTTCTATGCTGAACTGGCAAGTAATTATCTTCTACTTCAGAGGATAATAACGTCTATAAATATGTGAATGCATATTTTTCTGAAAAGAACGGAATCAAAAAAATAAAAATATCTATACACAGATATATATCCAATCATAAATATTGCTTTATTCAAATATTTGAGGAACAGTACAGTGTTTTTTTTAAACGAAAATAAGTACTAAATTTATTTTGCTCCGCTCATAAATCAAATTATTGGAATGATTGTCTACACTGCTCAAAGCAAATTGCCGAAACTAAAACATTACGAAATTTTCTGTCCAGTTTTTTTTATCATAAAGTGATACTTAATATCTATGAAATTAAAAATTTGAAATTAAAAATTTTCAAATATGCTCTTAAAACCCAATGGAACGAGTATCGCTGACATTTTTTTCTATGTTGTTATTTTGTATTATTAGTGTAAAATGCTTTGAAATTCAATGAAATTTACAATAACTTCGTTCATGAAGGAATTACAAAAATTATTGTCTAGACTCCTCATGCCAAATTAGCCAGAAATAAACATTGCAAACTTTTGTCTCTTATTATTGACCTTTAAAGTAATACTTAATATTTATGAAACTAAAAATTTGAAGATAAATTCCAAATACACTCTTAAAAATAAACGGAATGACTAATCAATAACAATTTCTTCTACATAGTATTATTTGGCATTATTAATACAAAATTCTTTGCATTCAATGAAAATTATAACTTTGTTAATGAAGGAATTACAGAAATGATTATCTGAACTGTTCATGCCAAATAACCGGAAATATACAATGCAAAATTTTGTCTCCTATTATTGACCCTTAAAGTAATGCTTAGTATTTATAAAATTAATCATACAATCGTTAATCTAGATATACTCTCAAAAATTAGCGAATATTACCTCCCCGAAGCTTTCTCGCATATTCCCTATGAGAGATGTTAATCCCCTTTTTCCCCCACATAAAAGTTGTCGATTTTGGACAAAGTGGAAAAGGCCAGAGTATTCAGATTTTTATTTTCATAATTCTGCAGATATGTATTTTATGATTCGCAATATAGTGAAGAAAACCGTGTATGCATATGGTAATATTTTTTATCAATTATTAATTTTTGACATAAAACTTCAATTTTAATAACGGTATCATATATTTAATTTCATTTACTCACGTCTTTGCCTATCTTACTGATGATCAAATGCAAGGAACTGACAGACAAAAATTTATGCAGATGCTTGAGCATCCACGTCGATCTTCAAAGCAGATATTGTTTTCAGGATTGCAGGAAAGCAGATGTTGATTTCAAGATTAATAAAAAGTTTAGGTACAGTTAAAAAACAGATTGAATATAAAATTTGGTGTTCAGAAACTTTAATGAAGAATGCATTGTTACAAATATTCAATATTGTTTCCTGCGCATTTAATCTCATAATAAAGAAGATTGATTTACTGATATTTTAATGGATACTGAATGGATGTCTGATTTACTTTTGGTCTTGGTGACCATTTGGTGTAGCTGGATGTGTGTGTTTAATGCAAGGAAAGAGGCTTTCTTGCCTTTTTCTTATTTATTTTCGATCACATACAAATATATAATAACACATGACGATGATCATAAGGTAACACATAATAATATGTGTTTAAATGTAGAATTTGCCGCTAACAAAGAGCGAGCTGTGTCAGTTTGCACCAGTTTCCCAGCAACTCTCAGTTAGAAGTGTTTACAATAAAGGGTCTTAAGTGTGCTTTACTCACATTCCAAATATACATATGGTTTAGAGCATACTGCGCCCTTTATGTTCAGTATTAATTAATATTTACTATATGAATGACTATGCAAAGAATTAAACAATACAAATATAGTAATTAAATGAAAACATAAATTACAAATAATAAAATCACATAAACATTTGGTGACTTGGAAACGAATTTAGAGCCTTTGGTAAGGAAAAAAATGAAGATTCAGAAAAATACTAGAATTATAACCATATCTCTATGAGAAATCATTATTCGTTATATATTTTGTTAACTAAGTAAATTTATATACTTTGTTCGTGAAATTTATATACATACTCTATCAAAATTATATAAACAGAAGTGTCCACAACAGCATCAACTATCTCTTTGTAGTAAAATGAGCGAGCTGCTACTGCTGCTGAATAACTCTTCTATGTTTGCGTATGCGATTTTGATTTCTGTTAGTGTTGTTTTTGCTTACGCTTCGACTGTGCTTTAATACTTGTGTTTCGTGCTTTCTTGTAAAAAACAGCGTCATCCGTTATTAAGTTTGTTGCAATTCTTGTATTGTACACCCACTGGATGGATTTCTGTAACTGTGCTCTAGGATAAAATCAACTGCAAACTGATAAAATAAAATTACTTTTGCGATGAAGAACTTTTGTGCAAGGAAAAAAGTCTTTTAGTTATCAAACGACTTTACTGATATGGGAATGATTCAGTCTTGTATGATAATTTTATTTTAATATATATTATTTTTTATTTATATGTTTAAAATCAAAAGTTTTTATTAATTTTTTTAACGATTATCTTTTTTGCCTCCGAATAGTTCCAGACTAAGTACTTTTCGTCATCCATATCCTTAACATAAGGATATTACTGTATTAATTGACCGTAGTTAAAGTTGTCAAGACATTTAATTGAAATAAAAGATATTTCAAATCGGAGTTTTTTATTTTCTGGGGGAGGTAAAAGAGACTTTGACTACCTTTAAATACTGTAAAATAGGACTGCCCTGGACAAGATATCCAATAAAAATCAAAATATGATAGAAATTAAATCTGTGCTATTTTAATAACCTTGCATTATTCTTTTCATTGTGTATATGAATCATCTTAATATGACTTCATGATGCTAATAAAAAAGAATTGCCTATTTTATCGATCTTTCATCTTTCGCGGTATTTTAATATTGACATGCAAACTACAGACATTAAACAACTCATAACATATATATTTTTTTCTTTAGCTTTGAATAACGGTAAAAACATGGGTTTATATATATGAAAAAAATGAACATGATTTTAATTTCAATGCAAAAATGTCATTTATTTTTGTAAAGTAAGTAATATATATATATATTTTTAAAGTATCGAATTTCAGAAACATTTTTCGTAATTATTAAATTGGTATCCTTAAAAAGATGTTTTTAAAGTTATAAAATGGGGTACAAAATATTTTATGCAATAATACTTTTCGGCCGTTATGGAAAAATATGACAACATTTTGTTTAATATATTTAATTAATCAAAATTTCAAAAATTCATTCTTATTTTTGGGGTTCATATTCTCATTTTCCAAAATTTGTCTTTTACTAAATTCGGTAGCTCTAAATCA
The DNA here is from genome assembly GCA_026543865.1 of Argiope aurantia. NCBI lineage: Eukaryota > Metazoa > Arthropoda > Arachnida > Araneae > Araneidae > Argiope > Argiope aurantia. The sequence continues at coordinate 119,216 of JAPMOR010087674.1, forward strand.
AATTGTTTATCCTGTACGGCTTCAACACACTCACTTTCTCCTTTATTAAAGATTGACAATTATTTTGTCAATCTGTCAAAGATTTATTCTGTCAACTATTTATCGCAAACTGAGATAACAAAATAACAATAACAAAATTGGTTATTGTGGAACATAATTGAGCACAAATGGACATTTTACAAGGAATCCAATTATTTTCCCAATAGTTCAGACACGCATGCCAAAGCTAAATTCATTTAATCCAAGCTTTGAAGATCATTGGAGTATTTCCCACAAGTTTCATCAAACACATTATCAAACATTGTTGACTAGAAGTCAAATAAAAACAATGGTGAAAAGTTTCGCAACCCACCTTAGCTGACGCAAATGCTAATAGAAATTTCGAAAGTAATGTCGCAAAGCGAGCTCAAATATTTACGATCAATGTCTGCTAATGAAGACATATTGCGCGTGTTTTTAAATCACATTATATTTATGTCAACAAGGCATAGTAGATGGGAAGATTGACTTTAGAAGTGTTTATACGATTCAAGATTAATCTCACGGAGGCTTTCCAATTCAAAGCTGATTTGTAAATGCCATTTAAAGATATTTGGTCAGCAAATATGATCAAAATAAAGTACGGACTTTTGGCATTAAACTCATTTCCATTTTAATTTAAATAAATTACAATCATATTAATTGTAATAGCATGCATTATATTAATAGCATTATTTATAAGGTCAACTAACTTTTATAAACTATATCTCAACAAATCAAATAAAAACTATTTTAAATTATATTTAACACAATAAACAAGTAATATTCTTATTATTAATCTACATACACAAAGCGAGAAACTGATTGGTGATATCCGAACCAATTGTTGGATTTAGATTGGTTATATTAATGTCCTGCTTTTAAAGCAACACTAGGCCTAATTTGGAACCTCATAGTTTTGAACCTCGGCCAGATGATGAGGACGACACCTAAGTTGGCATCCCCTCTCCACATTTCCACACTATACCAGTGCGGTGACATTTGGCCCCGGTGGTTACACAATGGTTCTCGCTTACACAGTGGTTCTTCTGTGGAATCAGATCTCGATCCTAAATATCTTCGCTCCCCTAGACAAACTCTTACCACCAGGCCACCAGGACTCCACCCAATTTTTGGGCCTGGGATCTGTGTAAATGTTTTATTTTTAGGTATTTCTTAGGGGAAAATGGATGAAACATTTTTAGCAACAACGAAAAGAATTTCAGATTCTTTATAACCGTGAAATATATTGTAACGAAATAAGTTTAAAAGCATTTTTAACAATTAATTTAAAGAAGAGAAAAAAGTGTACAACAATTAAATTAATATCACTATAAAAATAATTTTTTTCAGTTATTAGATGTTAAAAACATATTTCTATGCTGTAGTATTTTCGGTAATTATGAGGGGAACGCCAATCTTTTGCTTAATTTGGAATCAATTAAAACTTTAAAAACCGTTTACGGCTGCACATTTCTACCTTTCAAAGTACAAACTATGCCAAATTTGGTAGCTCTAGTCTAAAGTCTATCCTATAAAACTCAAACACATAGACAAACACACATCATCCTTTATTATTATTAGGATACTCTTTTGGCGATCAGTTAATTCCTCAGGACTAATGATTGCGAAACCTTTCAATTGAATACTACTTTGATTTACTTGGTTTTAATGACTTCCTTAGTAAACCCTTTTTTTTTTAAATAAACTTTTTAGATGATGATTTTTTTTCATATAACTCATACTCTGTTTTAATAGCTGTACAACTTTCTATTCTTTGTGTTCTACGTCCCCCTAATTTTCTGTCTATATCTTTGAACACTCAAACGGAAATAGCAGCAATTGAAAAGAACAGGATGAGTTATAAGTAGAGACAAAGAAGTAGATATGTATTTCAAAAATGAAATATATTGCTTTAAAATATTCCTAAAATATCTTTTCAAAAATTAACTAAACAAAGGCAATTATTAGGTGAAAGGTGATGTTATTGAAATTAAAGAGGGCATAAAATAAATTTTGAGCTGTATTTCGAGAGTGCGCATTTGAGAGGTGTGTCACCTAAGGCGTATACACCATGATGGATGCATTCTCGATTTTATTTGGTAATTTTCAGATTACGCCAAGGTAATAGATTTTCTTGGCGATTTTCAGATTATGCCAAGACGGTCATGTTTCGTGTTCCATTATGCAGAAAATGCCAAGATGGTTGGCGATTCCATTTGCCGACATGTTGCCTTTTTTTTTTTTTTTGTTATTTATTACATAGCCTTTAGTATAGAATCCATCTATCGTCTGGACGCGTTTTGTGAGAACATTTATAGAGTGTGCAGAACATTTTCTTACTAGTTATTTTCATATATCCACCATATTTACATTAGGAATATTGTTGAATACATAGCGTTTTAAAAAAGAATTAATGTTTTATAGAAGCCCTTAAAATAAGACAATTCTTAAGGGCATAGGACAACACATTCAATTGTTCCTTGATTAATCCTTCCAAATTACAGTTATGATAAGCGAATTTTGCAACTATCCTACAAGATATGTGTTTTGTCTCTTAACTAGGAAGAATAACATGAATTGTTTCACAACTAACTGAGAATTGCTGAATTGTTCGAATGCAGATCAATGTTTTAAAAAAAACCTATTACATTAGGCCCTGTGCAACAATCACGGATTAAATTGCTACAATTACGGTAGAATATCTTGTAACTATCCAAGGAAGGTTTGTGCCATGCTTTAAAAATGAAGAGCAAACCATGAATAGCTTCACCCCTAACCAAGAATTGCTGGATCATTCAAATGTAGATCAAATCTCTCTAAAATAGAACTTCAATTTTCATAATTGGTTCAATGGACTTTCTTTCGTTTTCAAAATTAAAATGCATCTTTGGCATACAGTTAAATGAATGCCGATAGTTTAAAAGATAAAAGATAATGCATAAAATTAGCCATACATTATGCATCTAGTGTCTCAATAAAGGGATTCGCAAGTCTTGCGAATAATGGAAAAGCCGCTAGGAATAGTCTGAAAGTCTTACAACTCTTTGCAAGTTCGTCTTCTTTTGGGACAATCTGCATATAACAGCATGTATTTACTCGAAAATCAAGAATTTTCTAATGTTACATTCCATCAATAGAATTCAAAGAATACAATTTATTTATGAATTGCGATTTCTTTGAAAGTAAAGACTGTGGAATTATTATTTGTTGATTTTTAAAAGTTTAATGGTTTATCTATTATTACAGCACAGATCTTAACGTTAAATTTTTCAACATTGTTCAAATGTGAAGTTATTTTTCTGTTTTATAAATTATATTTAGAATTCAGATTATTTACACCGTTTATTACTATGTTTCAGCGAAATTTATTTAATTTGATATGATGTTAGGTGTTATTGCGCGAAATTTAATATGTATCCTATTACAGGGTGAACAAATATTTACTTATCATTATGGTATAAATTCATTTATCTCAAATAATAAATTTTTTCAAATAAATCCTCCTATATTTTCTATCATTTTCATCACAAATATTATAAATATTATACCGTATTAAACTTTCTAAATTAGCATAAATCTTATGTAAATGCGTGTTTATTTGTCAAGATAGAGAAAATAATATTGTGTTGACAAAGTACCAATTGAAACTTCAGAATACACAAAGGTATATTTGAATATTAATATAATAACTGGTAATGGATATTTATTAGCTTTGTATTATAATTAGATTACTTTCCAGTTATCAAGGGAGCTTTTATGAAAGTAATTATTTCTATAGAGTTTATAATTCGATATTTATTATTGAATTCTAGGAATTCAATTAAGAGCTGCAAATGCAAATGTAAGATAAAGATATTTCTCACTAAATATATTCAAAGAAAGGAAGTTAACTCTTAAGCTCATCACTCTGTGTGTAATTATTTTGAGTAATTTAGGCATTATGATCTTCTGTAATTTTTGAATTTTCATAAAATCTTCTCCTTAAAAGGTGAAAAAAGTGTTTCAATATTTTTCAAGAGATCTCTTGTATTTGAAACTCTTGAAATGATTGATTAAGATTTATTCATTTAAATTCAGATCGATTCAAATGATTAACAAAAAAGAAGTTTTATAAAAAAAAAATGAGAAAATTTGAATTCTCAAAATACAATAGGTAGAGTTCAACTTGATATACCAAATTCAAAATTGTACACTGTCCGCACAGCGAGTCTATCATTTCTGAAACAGATGATGTAACTTGAATTGTATCGAACTGCCTCTACGTTCTTCAATTCAAATTCAAATCAAAATTTTTGACCATGTTTTCGATTTTAAACGAGGAAATAAAAAAAGCAGTTTCTTGGTGCTTTGTACACGCTCTATGTAAATTATATTTATCGTACAGTAATCTATGCAAATTCTAGATTACTGTACAGTATCTCTATGTACAGTATTTCTATGTATAGTATCTCTACCGTACAGTATATCTATGTAAATTATATTTATCACGCTGATCAAATACAATACAACAATGGTGTAAACATGAGAACTTATGCTGTAGGTACTAGCTAGAATATAAGCTGACCAGAAGAATTTTATCTTCAGTAGTTTTGAGCAATACTGGCCTGTAAATGTTGCTTATGTAAATGCTAAAAGCTATAAATTATGTTGTAATGCTATGTCTTCCATAATTTTAATCAATACGGCTCATTAATTGCTGTTTGTGGGGGTACTGCAGACTGATAATTCGCGCTATAATAATTAGAGAAAGAAGCGATACTTTTCAGTACTTGTATGGATAGCTGGTCAGTAATTGTTGTTCGTGGAGGTACTGCATGCTTATAATCGATGCCGTAATAAGAGAAAGAATCATTTTAATGTTACTTTCATGCAATATTTCTCAATAATTATTGTTTGTGGAGATATTGCATGCTGACAAATCTCATTATAGTATTTGGAAAGAAAGTCATCATAACTGTTTCCCTTGTTGGAGCCAATTTATCCTTCTTTTACCTTAGATAACCTGGTGCCAATTTCCAAACTGTTCTTACCTGTTTATTTTTCAGTATTATTCACTTATTATCAGATCATCATAGTAATGATACTAATTATCATCACTGGAAATAATTGATTTATTCTAGAATTATCCATGCCCCTTCTTAAACTTTAAAGCTAAACGATCTTCCGACCATTTTTGCTTTTAATCAAGCATTTCAAAATTTGGCACTCATTTAGCATGGACGTGTCTTACATTAGAAAAGTATACGATATGAGAAAAGAATCATCTTGTGAAATAAGTCACTTTTTCACAAGTTCATCGTGTGCTATTTGCCGACCTTTTTGAATAGGATCAGTAGCAATATTTAATATTAATTATTTCAAAGATTCTATCTGATAAGATTCCTTTCCTTTTAATCGGCAAACAATACCAAACCATTATTTCTTTGCAATACTTTGCCAGTTGATACATTTTTATCAATCCAACTGGAAATTGTCATTGTACCAAAATGCATTTTGAAAAGGAATTTCAGCCACATAATAAAAATTTCATTTACTCTGAATCATTATCCACCTACATGTTTCTATTTGTTAAAAAATATAAATCTGTTTATTAATCAATTAATCACGGAACATTAAAGTTTGTCGTAATAAGAACATTATTTTTAAATCTAATTATTCTTTTGGAATCTAATTATTCTGATCTATTCAAAAAAAATTCTAAAAAAGAAAAGTTTATAACGCTTTTAATTGAAAAAATAATAAATACAAAATTTTAAATATTTGTTTAACACTGCTTTCTAATTAATGTCATTTTAAAGAGAAAATGCATTATTTATCTTCTAAAAAACTCTTTTTTACTAATAATCTCATCTTGCGTAAATCAAATACTGAAAGACAAAGGTTAATACATTTTGTACGCATAAAATGTTCTCATTTTTTTTATAATATTAAATTAAATAAGTAGCACTTTTTTATTTCTTCATATAACTATTCTTACATAAAGTGAACATGGATAAATTCAAATTTTATTATTTTGGTAGCAATAAAAAATACTAACATGTCAAAGGGAAACTAAATTATTTTCCACCATAAAATTGTGTTTGCTTTTCCTAATTTCCTAAAAGAATATTATAATGAAAGCAGCCTTTTTTATTAAAAAATATTACTCCCTTTATGATTTTTATCTTAATTCAACTGTAGAATTTAATTATGAGGAAAAGACCGACAGCATAACAATATTTTATGAATATTGCTTAACATCACTTAAAAAACTCTCACTTGTATATACGTGACATACTCAATCAACAGATTTTCTAATCCATTATTATTTAATCTTTCACCTCATTATTTCCTTCTCTATCATTAAGCTTTTTTAAAACTGAGGGGTTCGTGCAAAAATATTTATTTTAAAAATTCACCAGTGACGTTATTAAAAGTCGGTTAAGTCCTGAGCATTTCCGCCTTCATACATTGTTAATGAAAGAAATTGCCCTAATTTCCATTATTTTTTCGTAGTTTTAAAATACTTGTATGATATGTTTGATTGCACTTTTCAAATTATGTTCTAAATACCAGGTAATAATTTCTTTTCGGATATTGATTAACTTAAAGATGCACATTATAAGCAATTGTGATCTGAAATTCTAATTTCGCTCATATAAATAACAGAGAAACTATTGTAATCATCAAAAATTTAAACTTGAGCTTTTGAAGAAATCTTCAAGTATCAAATCTTCTTGCGTTCGAAAAACACATTTTTTGACATTATGTCTGTCAGCGTGTCTGAAAACACGATAACAAAAAACATTGAGTTAGACGGATGGAATTTTGTGTATGGACTTGAACCCATATTTGGTAGAACTTTATCGAATTTTGAACGAAATCCCTTCAGAGGAAGTCTTTTTTGAAGGTCGAATGCAAATGAACCTGATAACTACAAAATATAAAGAACTAGATAGATAAAATTTGGTGCACAAGTTTAGTGTGGAGGTCCCATCTAAAACTGAACCAAATCTGTCAAAGGATTGACATTTGACAGTCTATTCTTTTATATGTTTGCATGCACGTAAACGCAAAAACTCAAAGCTGTAATGACTTGATTTCTGTGCAATTCAGATATGTGTTCTTGTGACTGCAACTGTGAAATCGTGAAAAAATGTGGTTTCAATCGGTTAGAGAAAAAGCGTGCAAAATATATATTTGCAAGATAACTTCAATAAAAATATTCATTCATGATGAAGATCTGTGGTTGTAGCATCATAAGCCAGTTAAAAAGCTCTGGACCGGGGCGATCACTTTTGTCTAGTGGTTATGTCACCCGGCTACGGATCCTAACGTCCCGGGTTTTATCCTCGTGAATGCAATCTCCACAGATCTATATTTGCCAATATCATACAAAGTAGTCGCGGGCTTACTGAAGGTCCACAATTTTATGTGACAGGGGAAATACGTTTATTGGAGAGTATATGAAAAAGTTCCTGGAAAAACCACTCCAGTCGGTTATTTCAGCTTCCCTAAAGTAACTAAAAGTCCCTAATTTATTGATTTTTTAATTTTAGTCTCTGTCTACGACTAATAAAAAGTGTTTCTTTTTCTCAGATTTTTTCGCTATCACATAGAATATTGTGAAGGAGAAAACATGAGTTACGAGTACTTTCAAAGAAATAAAGCTGATTAGTTTGATTCCTGTCTATATTCTCCACATTCCTTCCAAGTTTGTAAATGATACAGTGAGGCACGACCTATATAAAAATGTCTGCATGATGCACCTTGTACACTGCATGTACACCTTTCCGGATTGAAATGCTGAAAAAATGACCACTTTAATTTAAATTTATAATTCCTATCGATACTTTCTATCTTCCCACGAGATTTGAGGGAGGGGAATAGAGTGGTGACTTCATACACGAGTGTTTTTATGGTACGTCCTGTAGCTATTTGCATTTTCTTTTACTTCACACACCTGTGAAGATGTGTTCTCTGTAGTTTGGAAATCATTGCACTGTTCCATTTCTTCAAACTTTTTATAACTGAAAGGTATATTTTAGAATTGTATAAAATTTTATCAGTTCGCTTGAATTTTTTATTTTACTTTAAATTTAATTGTGATTTTCGAAGGTTTTTTCAATTACTACTATTAATTCACACTCTCCCTATATAGTATATATTTATATATCTTGTTCAAATTTTCAATCGTTAATAAAATACTTTTTATTCATTCACTCAAGTTCAAATACAATTTTTTAAATTTGTAGTGGATGACACTTAATGTTAATACAGTTTTTTCAAATATTAATTCATTAATTATTAAATTTAATTAATTTTTAAAACTTTAAATAGAGTTATAGCAGTCTGTACTGAAAATTGAAGTCAACAGGCAGTAGCGCAATTGGTAATATGCAAGGATTTCAGTATTTTTCACTTGAAGGTGAAGAAAGCGAGTTCAATTCTTGCGAAAGTAGGAACTGACTTTAAAAAATTTTATATTATATTTAATTAGCACAAATATTCTTCTCTTGTCCTCTCGTATAATGATATTTTATGGATCATCTTATAATTTGCTTTATTGTACAGCAAAACAGATTGAACGTGAACTATGAACACTAACTAACCATTTATGTCGAAACCACAAATGAAATTTCACATTACTATCTTATTTTATTTTATTTTTTCAATATTATATTAACGTACATATGCATAAATAGGGAAACACACAGTAATAATTCTTCGATTGATTTAGATTTGAATTTATTGTACGCCTGCAATTCTAGTAATAATATTATATGGCATTGTGGTGGAGGTGTGTTCATGGGTGGAATGACGAAATACTTTAGGAGTATATGATCCTTATAAAGTTCCCCAAGGCACGAAAAACATTCCATTTTATAGGCATTCGAGATTAAATCAACCTTCTTCTAGTGTCTCAGGTCTTCGAACCAATATAGGCTGCTCATTTATCAGTGGAATGGCGATTCGATGTTTGGATTTTTTTTTTTTAATTTATGATGGCTAAGCTATGCCATTTGAGATTATAAACAATAACAACTGGTCTTCCCTTTGCCGAATTTTATCAAAAATTTCATAGAAATACAAAATTTCCTTTTTCTATGTCAATTTATATTATATATCTTGTGCACAGACAAATAAAGATAATTCTACGAAAAGAATTTTTGCTCAAGGAAGGTCAGAAACCTGGAGATACAATCCAGTTGTGAGGTCAAACATTTCAAAGATTATAAAAAAAGGTTATCCTAAGTTGATTTGAAGACATTTTCAACTAAAATTAATGCTTGAAATGAAATAATTTTTTTCTTCAAGATTTTGGAAGAATGGGAAGCTGAATTCGGCAAATAAAGAAAAATCTAAACAGAACCTGTCGATGCAATGAAAATATTACAAATTCATCAGCGGAAAATTTTGATTGGAAATTATTATAGTTTACAATTATTCTTAATGCATGACTTTTATTTCTGCATGCTTTTTTTTATCACTTGAAAAGAAATGAAATCGTGTAATCCATTTTCGTGGATTCATTGTGACCTATTTTTGCCCGATATCATATATATTTTTTTCGACAATTTTTGGTAACTAAATTTTTTTTAAGAAAATTATTTCATCATACTTTTGATAATCTGTATATAAAATGTGATTCCCTTTAATTTGTTATTTTTAACTGCAGGTGTCTCGGAACAAGGAACAATATTTTATGGCCACTTGTGCTTTCTCTTGTGATACTCGTCTTTTCTTTTACCTCGCGCTATTATATGTCAATTATTAAAAAATAAAAAAAATATTTGTATTTAAATAATAAGGATAGATCAAAGGACCAATCATCCAGCTCCAACCACTAGCCGCTTTTCGTCATTTTTTGTTTCATATGAATACTTATCATCTCTCGATATGCCCTCAAGATTGCTTGTTCCTCATAACCCTACAAAGCAAATTCAAAGCAAATCAAAGCACATTATTTCCTTTAATATTTCTTATGAATAAAAATAACAAGAATTGTCTATTCACAACCTTTGTACTTTTACAAAAATGTTTGTTTTATATGAATGTTAACATGAATGATCGTCTAATTTCTTCTTATCATTTTAAGAAGACTGCAAAATATAATTATGACTGAGCCGTCAACCTTAACAACTAGACAAATTTCGCCAGTTTTCTTCGCCAGCTTCACGATTTCACTACTTTGAAGTATAGCTAACCAAACAAAAAAATTCTATCATTAATGTCCAAGTATAATTTAAAATAATAATTATAATAACTTCTAGTAATATTATTGAATTATGCTTTTAATGTATTCTGTTGTGAAAAGAGGTAGTATATTAAAGTTGTTTAACATGATTAAAATATTCTAATTAATACTAAGCGTTTTTGACTTAGTTCTAATATAGCCATCTTACTCAATTTTGATTAAATAAATTTTATCAAAAGGAGCTTTTTTTTTTAGTTTTAGTTATATTAACGTCTCGTTTGAAGCAACACTTGGGCTATTTTGGGACGTACCTCGTAATTTTGAACCACGGTCAGATGACGAGGACGACACCTGAGCTGGCACCCCCTCACCACACCACACCAGCGGGAGGACGTTTGGTCAAGACGGATTTAACATGCAACAGACCCCCTTACGCGACGGTTCTTCGGTGGAATCGAATCTCGAACCTGAAATCCTCCGGTTCCGAAGCCGAGACCTTACCACCAGGACCTGTTTCGACCTTTTATCAAAAGGAAGAAACACTGTTATAAATGATGATTGCATAATAATAATAATGCATTCAGATTTTTTTCTATGCTTGCTAAGTGTCATAATTAATTGGCGAAATTCGTCAATTGTTGAGGTTGGGGTTCTATCTGGGGTTCTTTTATATCACGGTATGTTTTGAAGAAGGAGATTTAAAGTGCAGATGTACTAATAATACAATAGGCTCATGAGTTTTCATATGAAATAGAAATTGGAGAAATCAGTGTATTACATATTTTATTGAATAATTATGACAGGGCTAAGTTATCAAAGTTTCTATCATAGAGAATGTACAATAAAGTAGTGTTTGGGAGAGGGTTTTTTTTTTTTTTTTTTTTTTTTTTTTTTCAAAACTGGAGTATGGTTAAGAACAAGAAATCATTGACTACATATAGTTAATATTAACCTTTATAATAAATAAAAATTGGTGAAGTCAATATAGTTTCTAGTTGACAGATTGTCTCGTAGGTTTTGACAATTATCTGAATAAAAAAATTGAGGGCAAAAGCCGGTCGTGAAGGTAGGTGGCGAGTATTTCTCGAATAAACTTTTAACAGAAAATTAACTCATTCTTATCTCTTTTCTTTATTTTTGCATATAATTTTTTTTTAATTTTGCATTCTTCTTAAAAAATGATTCGCAATAAAATGTTAAACCGACTGGGATTTCCGAAAAGATAATAGCATTTTGATATATTACTGTTCAAAACTTACTTCCTAAAAAACACTTTTAAAAAAGTGCTTCACTTTTGTATTTTTCTTGTTTTAAGCACAGTAATAATTTGTTGAAAAATGTTTTAATGTCTCCTCTTTAATCATGAAAGTCATCGCAACAAGAAATTTCATTTTCTTTTTTAATGTCAGATGACATTAAAATATTCCCTTTAGACGATTAATCGTCCTCATTGTCACCATTACTTTTTTTCAGTACCTATAAAAGGTGAATCTTTATTCTTTAGGATATTTTTTTTTAATTTTATGAATGATTAATTTTCAGAAGCGCTAATGGATTAATGATGCATGTGTTTTTATCTCTTCGCTTTCATGCAAGTCCGACGGGAACACAAAAACTCAACTTTTTTTTCATTCATCAAAATTTTCACTTTTTTTTTTTTTCCTTTGCAATTTTTACGAACAACTGTTGTACCGTAAAAAAATTCTTAGTATAATTTGCAGATTACTGTTTTTCTATTCTTTCTTTGTGTTGCCTTATTTTTATTATTATTTTTTTAATTATAAATGATGTTGAGGCCATAATTTCGGATATATTCTTAAATATCACAGATGTATGCAAAAAAGAAATGCTCAAATTCTATTATATTGAAAATATATAATAATGCGCGAATAAATGTATCAAGCATTATTTTTTGAGATTTGAAGTTGAGAGATGCTATTCAGTAATACCAAGTTTTGCCATCATTTGTGTGATATTTTTAGATAAATGCTTAAAATTACTAAAATGAGGGCAATTTTTTTCAGTAATTTCAGCTGAAACAATTCTATTCATATTTATAATTATGAAAATATCTTTTTATTAATATTTTATGTTTATCAAATCTTACTTCATACTCATCGTTTCTTGAATTCTAATTTTTAATAGTTTTCTATTAAATCGAATTATCGTCTGCTTAAAATATGAAAAATGGACGATTTGCATTCTAATTTGTTTGGTACATTCTTCTTTCAAATATAATTTGTTCTTATTAATTTTTATATTAGTTGTTATGTGATTTATATCTTGATGAAACTGAATTCTTATTGTTTTATTAGAAATGTACTTATTCAAATTTCGTTACAGAACATAACTCAAAATTTAAAAAAAAAGAAAAATTATTTCATCAATAGTTACAATTTAATATATATTATTTTTAAGAAAGAGTCGATTTTCTTTTGGTTGTATGTGATATATATTTACTGGAAATAAAAATTATTATTATTCCCTCTCTTTTTTTAGTCCCTCTAGTTTTTAGTTATCATTTTAACCTATATTCACACAGACAGAAAGACATATTCAGAGTGCCTCAGATTGCTCAAAGTTTGATGAAATTCTACAAATTCGATTTAAAGACTAAATTTCAAATTTCATTCGCTTATCTCACAGCTTTTTTGAATTATTGTATTCTCATACATATAGAAATAATAATAAAAATATGGAGGTTTTTTATACAGCGAGATTTGAAATGTGATGATTCTTCAATATCACGATTTCGTATTTAAGACTACTACAATGTTTTCGATTTATATATTTCGTATACGAGACAGTAAAAGCAAACACACAAAAAATATGCATGTGGCCTATCTTCCATCTTAAACGATTGATCGCCCACCAGCTGTTGCGAAACCAATTTTATTGACTAATAAAGGATGATCCAGACTTTGTATCTAGCTCCCAATTATATGGCGACTGTGTAGGACGAGAAGATGTAAGAAATTTTCTTTGGATACTAAAATCAAATCGTCTCAAGAAAGAAAAACACAACACAAGGAGAGTGAGTAAGTGCGTAGGTTTGAGATGAAAGCAAAAAATTTATCTTTTTCCGGTTGTTTCTATTTCGTAGATTTTGTCAGAAAAGTAGGCTTAACCTTAAAGAATATTAAGTTTAAAAAAGAAATATTTTCATCTTTACGTATAACTTGACAAATCTTCAATGAAAGAAGTAATGTGAATAGATTTAGAAGATTTGTATTAATTTAGTTAATACATACTCACTTAATACAATAATTATATATTGCTTAATATATATTCACAAAATAAAATTAGAATGGGAAATCGTTAAGGACTTTTGCGTGCTTTTACTTAACTTGACCAGTTTATTATTTGTAAATATAATATTTTATA
>JAPMOR010087676.1:0-28257 GCA_026543865.1 Argiope aurantia
GTTTTATAGATAAAGATTTTAAAACTTATAATTCTTATTTAATGCATTACTTATAAATTTTAGCAAAATCTGAATAATTTTAAACTTTAAAGTATAAAATGTTTTCTTTATTAATTTCGCGTGATCTTATTTTAATATTATTTAATAAATAATCTTAATTTAATATATTTCATTAAATAAAAATAACGTTTCTTATTTTAATAAATTTTATTGTTTTAATACATCATTGAAATATCACAGCGCAAATAATAAATTTGTATTAAATACCAAAGATTTTTTTTAATTATACATTATTTTTAAAAATTTTCTTTAATAGTTATTTTCCAAGCAATTTTTTGTTGGAATCGATGAAAGAAAATTTTTATCAAAGTAAAGAAAAATTCTAAAATTATCAGAGTTATTATAATTCATAAAATATAATAACTGTTGGATGACTTGATGAATTTTAGTTACTGACTGATATTAAATTAAGATTTTCTTAAAGAAAACTGTATCTTCTTATTAGGAAGACTTATTAGGAAATCCGCTATCATAATTCCAACTTACACTCAATTCAAATGCAACGGATCCATCCTTTTCCCTATGCTACGCAAATTATTTTGAAACCAGAGATTTACATGATTCGACACCATTTTGAGTACTTTGAGGGCAGACGAAGAATATAAAATAAATAAATAATATTGATCACCTACTCCAGAAAATTTACCAGCAAACAATATGCTTTAAAGCAAATAAGTATTTAGAATATATTTATGTAGAATTAAATTATTATCATGTCTTTTTAGTATTTTCCATAGATGAAGTATATCTGAAATGGTATTTATGACCTTTAAAATCAAAATTAATAAATAAATAAACATTTTTTTCGTACTACATAAAGCAGTACAAGAATTAAAGCAACGAATAGTATAATGTACTTTAATAAGAGCGGTTTTCATATCAGCATAGGATACATTAATTATATAATAATAGAGTTCCAGATAGCAGTTCCTGACAGATACAGATTTGTCAATAAATTTGACTCCTATAGAATAGCGTCTAATTATTAAGCAGATTAACGACAACCCGTATCTATTTCGGGCAGATAGTGTTTATTTCATATGCTATTTTAAAGGCTAGTAAGACTCCATTATTGATTGGACTCAACCGGTCACAATTCCTATGATATAAATATTAAGCTTTATTGCATTAAACCCTTCAACTGTTGCAATCAGAGCTTATAACAACTATGTAGCAGATCGATGAATTTCTAGAGAGAGTCAATTTGCGATTTAGGAAAGTGATGCGATTTATTCTAACTTTTATGATCTGTTTGAATTTCTAAATATAACAAACATAGAAATCCTTATCTGAGAAGTACCTGCATTAATCCTCGTGCCTTTTAGTTTTCAACAAATTAATAACTAAAAGCAAATATGCTATTATATCGTTATGAAGCTTTCAATAACATTTACCAATAATTTAAAATATATGATTGGTTTGGTTTGAGGTTTTATGGCACAAGAACCAATATGAAGGTCATACTGAGACAAACAAGGTTATTTCTTGTTCAAAGTTTAACAAAAACAGTTAAAATATATAAAATTAACTGACCTATAAGATCTTAATTACTTACATTGTAAAATGCTCGGCAAGAAAACTAATTGCTTTATTAATGCAAATTTATATAAATTTATATCTTGAAGATATGGCAGATGTGATCTTGATGAAATTTTAAGACGATATCATGATGCTACAGATTGACTTAGTATATTTTACGAGAATGTGTATGATATAGTTTGTTAAGACAGAAGAGCAAATATGGAATGATGAAGTTTACTTAAACAGTAACTATGAAATTTATTAAAATAGTAATACATATAAAAAGAAATATGAAAATATGTAAGTTACTAAATTATAGCAATAGCTGGTGTAATCGACAAATATCCCATATGGTGTTGCACTAGGCGTGTAACGTGCATAGATTTATTAGAACTTAAAATGAGAAAGCTTCCGTTAAACTGAGGAATTTTATAATGGTGTAGATTCAATTCATGAAAAGATGTTTTTAGACGCATTTTCTTTTTATAATTTTATAATTCCCCTGTAATTGGAGATTCCACCTATAATAGATTGATTTGAATCAAGAATGATTTGTAGAAGCCTATTAAAATAGCCTATTTCTTTCATTAGAAAGAGGAGTATGACTTTATCTATAACTCGATAGTTATTAGTAATGAAATGATTTATCGTTGCTGGCAAAATACTTTAGCGTAATTCTAAAAAAAAAGTACAAATTGTAAGACTTAGAGATACTGGTTACCATCCAAAGAAGCCTAACTCATCATATCGTCGCATCGATTAATTAGGCGGTCTTTTCATAAAATATAGCTATTCTTTCCTGCAAAACGTCAAATGAAAATTAATTTGACTTCCATCTACTGCTTGAAGCAGTAAAAGTATAAATATAGAACTAAAATATATGATTTTTCATACTGCATCCCAAAATATTGATAATTGCTGATTTAATATTTTTAAAGTTATATCATTCCTAATTCTAATGATTATTTTATAATTATCCGACATTAAAAAAGTGGCGATTAATCTAAATCATAAATTACAATTATTACGAAGATTTTGATCAAATAAATAATTTGTTAATTCCTTAAAATCGATTGAAACTTTTCAAACAGGAATTAAAGCCTTTTCAAAAAAACATTAAATTTTTTTTAAATAAATTTGCGAAATAAAAATTTTCTTGAATCTCATTCAGGTGTTTAATTACATGAAACCATGATTTCTTCTCATCGTTTTAAAAATTCTATTGTATTATTTTAGTTAATTTACTTACTATTATTTCGCTATTATTTCTTCATTACTTTTATATACCATTCTCAAAAATGTTTGCACACAAATGAACATTTTCGTCTAATTTGAAATATTTGTTTTCCTAACAGGCAGCAAAAGTACAATTTGATTTACACAGAAAAAACAGAAGTTTTGTTAAGAGAAACGTCGAATAAATTATCATAATCTCATTTGAGGCCTTTTATTTAATTAAACTGTCCCTAAGTAATTAATTATTCCTAAGTGCAAATCTGACCAAGTAAGCTTGTGAAAATGTGACCTCAATATTTAACATTCTCTATTATGAAATAATCAGTAAATATCTTGCATAGAATTTCGCCGCTTTCCAAATTTTGAATATGCTTTTTTAACAGATATTTTATATAGCAGTTTTTAATGAAGCCGAGATTAATTATGTAGGAGGATTGGCCAAGATGGAAAGTCAAATATTTCAAGTTGATATTTTATTTTTTTTTTTATTTCAGATTTACAAAAAGATGAATGTTTTGTAATTCAAATAAGTGTATGAATTCAGATAGAATGAAATCAAATTTAAAATATGGCAAATTACAATATTACAATACTATTGATTAATTAAAATATTTTATTATTATCTATAAAATTTTCTGAAAATAAATATCAATCCAGTCCTGAACGACTATGAAAATTATTATATACAAAATTTTAAAAGTCTATAATTAAAAAAAATTAATTATCATTTGTTATTTAATAAAATAAAAAGTGATTTGATTTGATTTATTCAGTGCTTGTTTTATTAAATATTTTTTTTAATGGAAGTCAATGTAAAAATTAATGATCATACCACAATAAATATAATGAAATAATGCTAATTTGGAATAATTCATATACATTGCGTCAGTTTCATTTGGTAATTTATTTCCCAATATGCAGAAAATAACTTGCATTATTATTATTATTATTAAAATAAGCATCATATCGTAATATAATCTTCTGTGAGATATTAAATGACATTATTCAATAGTATTTTAAAAAAAACAGAAGAAACAGACTCGAGAAGAAACAGAAAACAGATAAATTTATGCGAAATCTGGTTTTCTATTATCTGTAATTTTTATATCTTCATGTTTTCAATGCCAAGAACCAACATCACTAGTTGGACTTTAATTTCATTCATTTCCTCGCATAAGTAATTTCTTTCAAGTTTTTATTTCAATCAATTCTCTAAAATTCAAAGAATGAAATCTTTCTAAATTTAAAACATGACCGTTACTATGAGCAAATAAATAATTTAGATGTCTGATTCTATTTTTCTAAGAAATTGAAAGAAAAAAATCTCAATAATTCGGATATAAAAAATGATTCATTTTTTTTATTATTGTTTATAACTCTAAAATTTCCAACCTTGCAAACATTTTTACTTTAATTTTTAAGCCATATATGCCAAATTCCTAATGAGTTTATATTGGAACATAAGGGGAATTAAGATATTTCCCAATTCCTTTTTTAATCATATTTTGTCCAATGATGTTTTAGGGAACATCGAACAGAAGTATTCTTGCAGGTTTCCCTTAAATATTTATTTGAGCATTGCTTATTTAGTGAGAGGTTCTTGTCGTAGAGAATAAATGCCAAAAGAATATGGATTCCACAGATGATTGATTACGTGTTGCCTGTCCAAGATAATCTGTCATGGAGAATCAAATGTCTCTTTCTTGGTGATGCATTGAAATGGCAAATTAAAAGAGAGGATGCCATATTCGTGGGGAAATAGCTATTTCTTAGCATAAAATAAGACAACTAAACTAAGACAATTAACTAATATATGCCAAACTATCACTAATAATCAAAAATTTCAAAAAATCTAATTATGCATTTTAATTTAATTTATATAGTATATATACAAATATTAAATTAAGATTTTTTAAAGAAGACTGGATCTCGAAATATTATAAAATAGCGTTATCATAATTCCAACTGTCACTCAATTCAAATGTAACTGATCCATCAGTTTAAGCAATACTAAGCATACTAAGCGAATACTCCATACTAAGCAAATGATTACTGCATACTCCATACTAAGCAAATGATTACTAAATACTCCATACTAAGCAAATTATTTTGAAACCACAAACATTTATGTTTAATATTTTTCATTTACACCATTTTGAAAGGAAATGGCCCAATGAAAAGTATAAAAAAACGAAATCTTTGGTTTCGGTGCACATGAAAAAGGATTTGTTGGAGTTTAGTATAATTTGGTCTGCATCTTTGTTTAAAACAATATAAATGTTATTTAGACATACATCTCATCTTTTTCTCATAGAAATCAAATGACGAATTTAGCATTTTACTCCTTATCCAAATCTTTATATCACGATGTAGTAGTACTTCCTTGAATATTTATCACATTTGTGAATTTTTGGTTTCACATGCATTCACCTTTGGGAACAACCTGTATTCTCGCCATTTTTCTTGTTGTTCGTCTCAGCTGTCTTACTGCTTTAGTTATGGTAAATTTTATACTACGAATCATTTTGAGATTTCCTGAGTATGGTAAACATCGAGTATGTATATCTCCCTCTACTAATGTACCTCTACTTCAAATAATTATGTTTGTATTGTGGCTGAAATTGAAAAGGTTTTAAACTGATAGTTTAATCACAGAATTTCATATACTCATCACTTTGATCTCATTGTATCAGTACTCATTGTATCTTTACGATAAAAGGTTACTTTTCCTCAAGATATCAGAATTGAGGATTTCTTTATTGCTCACACAATCCATCGCTTTAGTTTATAAGCTCTCTATTTAGCTAATTCTGGAACATTTAGATTTACTTATGTATAATATTATATTGTATCTCCCATTGAAGATGTAACAAAAGACAGAACTGCAATTTGAAGCAAAAGGGTGATCAAAAAATAATTCTTCAAGAAATTGATGATTTATATTGATGGTAATTATTCTTTAAATAATCAACAATTAATTCGAAGGAAAACTCCAATTCTCATCCCACCTTGGTAATAACCGAGTTTTGTACTTTGACATAAAAACTTTGTACTTACACATTCTAGAAACTTTGGTGACTGTACTTGTACTTAAAAAAACTTTGCACTTGCACATTCTAGAAACGCAAGTAAATAAACACTAATATCAAGTGGAGATGTTATGTCTAAATGCGTTTCTTTCAGGAATTAAGAAGCGATTAGAAGGCTTTGGAATTGTTCTATTGGGAAGCGGACCGTAAACATTTATCCTTAAGAGGTAAGATAACAGGAGAGAGGGCTTTGGAACACAAGACACAAATCTTTCTGATAACAATAAATAGTTATTTTTGCATTAGCAGCAATTACAGTTAAGAGGGAGTAGAAAAGCATGGATTAATGCTTTCTTCAACAGGTGTTTGTCTCAGTTAGTGAAGTTTTCCAATAAGGAATCTTTCCTCTTGTTTTTTTAATGTGTCGATGAGAGGAAGAAATCTAAAGTAAAAGAAGAAGAAAAGAGAAGATATATTGGCAAACTAAGTAGTAGATCATTTATATCGATATATTTTAGACGAATTTTAGAATAGTATAAAAAATTGGTTCCTACAGTAGAAAGTTGAAATGAAGCTATACAAATTACTACTACTTCTACAGTTTCTACATATAATGGAAAAATACTTTTTTCATTGCAGTTATAGAGAAAATGAAATTCATATACAAAATAGAGACTAAATTGTCTCTCCTTCTTATAATTATCCTTATATTTAAAGAGTATTAAGTATGTGAAACAATTAACTAAGATGTTAAAAGACTAAGACTAATTATTTAATTTGGAAACATTATATCAAATGATCCAAATTATCCTGTCAACAAAATGTAATAGAATGCATTGCTTCAGATGCTTACCGTATCCTTAATGATTAAAAGCGTGAAAATAAAAGCTCTATTTGAGATTTATTACCTAATTCACTTGAGTAAATTTAGTAAATAAGGAGTTTAAGGAATGAAAAATTTTCGGTGCTTCGTGACCAAAGCTAATACAGAGACAAATCTCCAAAGTAGTTCTTTCTGCATCGTGTAACATCTAATACAACAACCCAACAGTTCTTAACCTACCTTTCAGAAGAATAAATTAAGGAACCAATTTCAGAGCAGACAATTGGATGAAATTAGCTTTCGAAAGCTATCTACACGAGAGGATAAAAAAAAGCACTGCACTTCTATTATTAACGCTTGGAAAAATAGTTTCTAACGCGTTGCTAAGTCGTGATGCGGGATTTTGTTCGAAATTGCTTAAGGTAAGCAAAATGTTGTTGTTTTTTCGAAATCTTTTGCTTAAGACTATTAATAGTTGTAAATAAACCTTTTGAAGTAATGACTGAGAGAACAATTGTAGAATTTTGTTGTAGAGAATTATATAATCTACTATTTCAAATTACATACACTGGTGTGCAAAACTTAAGCAACAGGTATGTTTTTTGCCATAACTTCACGAGAAATCATCTGAGAGACATGAAATTCAGAAATGAGATACAGCATTTTGTTCTGAAAGAAGGACGAAAGCATAGTTGCGCAGAAATGAATACAATGCCTACAGTATGGAATCAAACAAAAAAAAAGGCTTTATTGAACTCATAGTATAGTTACACATGATTGTCTGTCCAAGAGAAAGAACAGCAAGCAGATGTTAGTTAGTATGGGATATGCCCTCCCCTTACTGCAATGGTTGCTTCGCATCATCTCCCCATACTCAGCACCAGATTGTCCAACAGTTCATGAGGTAAGAGTGCCCATTCCTCAATCAGCATCTGTTTAAGATGTCGGGTGTTCCCAGGAGGATGCAATCGTGCCACAA
The DNA here is from genome assembly GCA_026543865.1 of Argiope aurantia. Taxonomy (NCBI): domain Eukaryota; kingdom Metazoa; phylum Arthropoda; class Arachnida; order Araneae; family Araneidae; genus Argiope; species Argiope aurantia. Next base: position 7,649 of record JAPMOR010087676.1, read on the forward strand.
GGCGTCTCTCCAAAGCATCCCACACATGTTCTATCGGATTTAAATCAGGGGAGCACTCCGGCCAATCCATTCGAGTGATATCTTCACTTTCCAGGAGCTCCTCAACAGCATGAGTCCTGTGTGGCTGTGCATTGTCATCCATAAAAACGAAGTCTGATCCAATGGCACCTCGGAACAGAAGCACATGGGGAAGGATCACCTCCTGACAATAGCTATCTCCAGATACAGAACCTCTGTCGAAAACGCGGAGCTCAGTCCGCCCGTTCATCATAATGCCTCCCCAGACGACAACTCCAGGACCACCGAAACGGTCTCTTTCCGTGATGTTACAAGCGATTTCCAACTCTAGTTGATTTGGAGAGAGATCGGGGCACAGTTTCATCCCAGTAACCAGTGTGTAACCAATTTATAATCTTTTACAACACTTTCTGCTTTTGACAACTACTTGATTGTATTTAATTACAATTAAATCACTTATACAAAACTTGATGTGTGTATATATATATATATATATAAGCATTATTTTATGTGAAGCAGAATGCATTTTGAAGACAGTGAAGAGACTTACTGTTTCGCGACGTCATTTTATTTCATTTTAAAAAAGCAGGCATATGTACAAGCGATGAGCACACAGAAGAGGAATGAGGAAAAAGCTCTTGGACATTTTATCCCTGGTCTTATATAACCTATGATTTTGATAGGGGAAACATTTCTTCATAGTGCTAATATATTACGAGATTTCGATAGGGATTTTCGTTACACGCGCGGAGAAGGCAGGGGAAACACAGGGAGATTTTAAAAAAGAATTTGCTCATCAGCGATATTTTGCCTCTTCACGTGGAGTGTCGGAAAGTTAGACTTTTAGCTGATTCTGCAATTTAACAAAGCTTCATATATATATATATACCTATTTTCCAAAACAAAATAATCCCATGGTCTGAGATTGTTTAGTTAGTTTCGAAAAAATAATGTCACTTAAATTTTTCTAATGACTTTTCTCGATATTTTACAGAAAAAATTACCAAAATACTTGTCTTACAACATGAAATTTTTTCTTTTCTAAATCAAATTTAATCAAATTCTCAATTCTCAAATTTAATCAAATTCTAAATCAAATTCTCAATCAAATTTAAGTTTAAAAATTTCTGAGTCAAATTTTGATATTTCATTTACATAAAATACTTGGAAAACATATTTTCGTTTTTTTTTTTTTAACTTGCAGTCATTGTCAATAGTCATTTCACTCAATAACGGTGAAAAAAATTTCAATCAATAAAAAAAAATGAGATTTATATACTTTAAGTGAAAGACTAACCTATCTAAATACATTTTATGACACAGTTCGAAATTCTGTATGTTCTACTATACATTGGAAATATTTTTGAAATGATGTATGTCATCTTGTGCTATTTGAAAAATCATTAGGCACATTACCTTAATAATAATAAAAAACATACTCATATTTTTATATACTTCAGTTCCTTATCACACTTCGCCTATGTAATTAATCTAATATGTTCTATTTTCTTTATATTTCTCAATTATTTTTATCTATTTAGTTCACTTTACGTCAAATGGAGATTTTGAAATGATTTTAGCTCAATTATCTATCGAAATGCAGCATTTTTTAGGAACCATTGAAATTTGCACTTTTAAGACTTTTTCGATACTTATATTTCTATTTTTATGTATTCTGAGTCATTTGGTAAAGTTATAATCAAAATAGTACAATCAAAGCAACAGTTCGTATTCAAATGGGAATTATATACTGAAATCAAAATTTTTATGACACAGTATTGAAGGCAACAACTAGAAATATGTTTTTTCATAATCTTCCTTTATATAACCAAATTAAGAACAAAAATAAATTAATGTATGTATTGTTTTTATTTTAGTCTTCATTTATCTACCTACGTTTGTCTTTCGTTGAATTATGAAAACTGAAATCATTATTAAAAACAAGTAAAAATAAAAGGAATAACTCCTAAATGCAGGCGAGGTTTCGAAATTATTAAAAATTTCAACCTTCAAATAAAAATCACCCTAAACAGGTCCTGTTTTATTTTACTTATTAGAAATTGATTTACATTTCATCAAAACTAGGCTTTCAGCAATACGAAAATATATTTTTTCTGCTTTCTTCGATTTTAATTATCAACTGGTATGGGTGAACAATGCTCATTCATTTCAAGTTTCGTCATTTTCTGAACTAAACCTCCTTTTTACTCCCAATAATTGTCTTTAAACATGAAACTACCAATTGAATATATTAGCATATATATTACCTAATATAACGTAGACTGTGATCCACATCCTTGAGTATGATGTTTTTAAATTAAAAGCATCGTTTCAATTGCAAATGCCCTGGTAGCAATAGCTACTACGTTTCTAGCACTGAAAAAATTTTAATATTCTGATATTGCTTTCATTAATGAATTCAGATTAAAGCAGTAGGAACGAATGTACCTGATTAAACATACAGAACTTCAGAAAGAAAAGAATTATTAACATGTAAATAAACAAACAATTCATTATATTCGATGACATTTGAAATTTATCATTTCTATATGATTTTAAATATTACTATCTACCTATTATGAAAAGAATTATTCTGGTTAGAATGCTATGTAACATTTAAATACAAAATAAGTATTTAAATATTATATTAAAGAAAATATTTTTTCCTTAAGGAAATTTTTAAAAACTATAAGAAGGAAAATTATTACTTAAAAAAATAATTTTGTATAAACTATGCGTTTCTAATGCTTTACATTTTTTAAGTTTTTATTTTATCTGAAAATGTATAGAGGATTTTTAATTCTCTAAATGAAAAAATAATAATTATTAAATTGTTTCATTCTAATAAATGATTCTTTAAATACAATTCATTATGAAGGAAAAACAGATGCATATATTAAATTCAGTTAAGATTTCAGAATCATTTAAGCTATCATACAAAAATATATTAAGGAAGTATATGACTAATAATATAGGTGGCTTCACTAACACAGAAGGTTCAAAATTTCATTTCATTACTTTTAATTTTTTTATTTAAAAATACTTTGTAAGTAAAGTATTTCCAGATCCATAACTTTTTAAAATTTGTATTTTGTAATTAGTTTTAAATAATATAATAATGTTTCTAAGATGTAATGTTACAATAAAATGTTTCTATAATGTTTTTAAGATGCTAAGCTTTCAATAATATGCATGGTAGAAAAACGGTATAAACAGATTTATTATGCGTAAAAGTAGCCCTCTATAAAATAGCTCATTGTTTCTACAATTGCCTAATTTGATATCTAATCACTTCTTGGTAAGCAAACACTCGCTAAAAAGTATTATAATATTTTAATTGTAATTTAATTAAATCAAGTTTAATCGTAATTTTAAAAGCTTTTCTTAACACCTACAAGTTACATAAATGCATAAAACCATTATTTTTTAAAATTTAATTAGCTTCTCATCTAAACCTGTAATTCATTTTATTAATTTAAAAAAATTAAATTAGTTTCTAACGATATAATTTATATACATTTACAATTTTTATAATAAATAAATGCTTTCTTTGGATTCTTCCATGGGTAATTCTTAAATTTCATGAAGGTTTTTGCAAACATGATAATGTTTTTAGACGGGCATTGTCTCTTCAAATAGAGTGGCTTTAAAATTCTAAAGAATAAACCCTCATGCCTGATTCAATTCAGCAAGGCAAGGAGTTAATAAAATTCGAAACTGTAAATGTGAAATCGCTTATATAAAAATTTGCTACTCCAGTAGAAATTGTTAAACAAAACAAACTCTTTTCTGTCTAAAATTTAAAAAAACCATAAATTTTAAAACAAAATAGTTCGGACAAAATTAACATGATGAAAATAATTTAGTTAATATAATTTAGTTAATACAAGTAATTCCTTAATTAATAAAGTCAATATTTACAATTTTTGAAGAAAACAATCTAAATATTGGCAAAGTTGCGTAAGACACAGATGTAATCAGGCTTTATAATTTAGAAAGAGAAAAAAAATTGTTGGCAATTTTGTTTAAATTAGTACTTAAAAATTGATTAAAATTCACGGAAAAATTATTCGCGTATGAAAATCAATGTCAATGATTTTCTTTAGCTTCAATATGAAATAAAAATAGTTTTTGTACTGTTCCGAAATGAAAACGATTAAAGAGTTGAAATATTTAAATACCATTTCACTCCCTTGAGATTTACATCGAAATTATTTTAATAATGATGTAGTTAATTCTTTAATGTTCCAAGGAATATGTGCCATAAATTTTGTTTGAATCCATCAAGAAGTGTAAATGCCATTCAATTTTATATAAAAAGATAAAATAAAAATTATTTAACCATTATGAGAAAAAATGTAAGGCTAGAAGATCAGTAGAAAATATTTAATGCCTAATAAAGAATATCAAAATTGTTTGCACATGAAGAGATTACAAAAACTTGATTTGTTAGAAGTTTCAAAGAGACAAACGAATATCCCTAATAAATAAATAATTCAAAATTTAATCTCAATTCTTATTTCTAAGGTTAATTCTTCATTCCTATTACTTCAGAGATAAAGACAATAATTTTGATTATACATGTGTGCATGATGCTGTTCTGCCACCAATCATTAATATAGTTGCCAGTCATTAGCTGTCTAATACCATATTTTGCCAGAAAATATCTACCTAGAACTATATTTTTAACATGTGTTGAAGAAAAAAAGCACAAATGAAGACTTTAGTGAAAGAATAAAATTATTAGAATTTTGTGAAACCAATAATTACTGTTAGAAATAGCGTTAGATCAGAAACTGTGAATTAGAAAATGTAGATAAGAAAAAACGAGTTGTCACTGGGAAAGTAATTTCATGTCAATGAAAGCTGATTTTTTTCAGATTAAAAATAATATAATATTTGCTTTGGTGCAATTGCATGTTTCGAACTTATTGTGGAAAATTTTTAATTTAGAATGATTTTAACTCAATTAAATTTTAATTAAACCTTTAAACATTTCTTTCATAGACAGCACATCTCTCCAAGACGCAACTCACTATCAAATTTCTAGTGCTATTCATTTCAAAGAGATTTTTGTGATGAGTAAGGGACTCAACCAATTGCTTTTTTTTGTAACTAATGTTTTTTAATTCAATTCTCACTGTTCATTAAAATAAAAGTGGGCTTCACAAGTGTAATCTATCAATGTGAAACATATAAGAGAACTATATCTATAAATTTCTGTCTATTACTTTAAGATGAAGAGCAAAATTTCTATTGGAAATAGTTAAAGATTCTCAGAAGACCTTCCCATTAGCTGATCAAAAAACGGACTTTCTCTAACCCTCTAATGTTAGACTTTTAGTGAAGGGCAAAGAGGGGAGGGGAGAATGTGGAAACCAAAATTAAGCAAACGGGTTAAAGAATAATTGCAGATCCTCGATGACAAAGAAAGGTGTCTTGAGCTTAAATGATGTTTTCTTTTGAACTTCTTTGCAAGAAATAATTATAATATACAAAAAATATTATTTTAATCAAGAAGATGTAAATAAAAGCAAATTTATGTAAGTATTAACTGGAGTTAGTTATTAACTATTAGTTATTAACTGGAATATATGAAGTAATTAACCTTTTAGTTATTAAGTGGAATAGATTTTAGCATCAACATCTCCCCAAGATGTTACAAAAACAATTTATACCTGACTTCAGATGAGGGGAGGATCTCTCATTAGTACTTAACTAATTGGCAGCCAAATGAACATAAATGTGAGGTAAGTATGCACTTGCAGTTATGCAGTGCATTGAAAATTATCTTTCACGTTGCACTTGACATTTGTAAGATATCCGAAATATAAAGAAAGTGCAAAACTTTAAACTCTAACTTTGTCTTTAAACTTAAACTAAATAGACTAAAAATAATGGACTGATTCGAACTGAAATGATTTTAAAGCTGAAAATTATGAAACTTATCCTGTCCAGTAATCAAATTTCTTTTAACTCACCTAAAGTAGACGTGTCAGATGTATAAGATAATTACCAAATTGTGTATTTGATTAGAATCTCAAATATTACATATGAAAAATAGTGCATTTGATTAAAAATTGTTAAAAATAAAGCACTAGACCTATTTTATATATTCCTCAAACCAGCTGGAATTCTTTAAATGTTATTACTAATAATACCACTTAATTTTTCTAAAGGGAAAAATAATATACACACTAAAAACAATTTCGTTGAATTATCAGAATGTATATCTTTCATAATACTTCGGGTGTTGTTGTTTTTTTTATTAAATATTAATGACAAAAATTATTCAACAGATACATTAACTAAAATTAAAGCAACATGTTCTCTCATAAATTCAACTCGATAATATATGTAGGACCAATAAAAATTATGCTGAATTATTTGTAGTTATTAAGAATTATCTAACCGCAATGAATGCTAATTAATAAGCAGAAAGAATTATTTAAATAAAATAGTTATTTGTTTTTACCACTTAAAAAAAGACGGAAAAGAAACCGATTTATTAATGAAAACAAATGAAGTTCAGAATGATTATATAGTTTAATTGAAAACTAATTTGCTTTTGTCATTAAAAAAAGTTTTTTTCTATTTTGTGTCATACATTTTTTTCAATAATTTGAATTGTAGTGAAGATGGGGGGGGGGGTTGTTGTTGCTTTGTTTTATTTCCAACAAAGTAAGAAAAGTATCATTTACCTTCATGCAATACAGTTAATATAATAAAAGAAGAATATATTTTTCACAAATTTTAAGCTTTGATAACTAACAGAGAACTTCCAGTTATTATGCTTTTAATTAGCAAACGTAATAGAAAAATTTGGAAATATTTTCTTGAATCCGTTTTCTTAAATCACTTTTAATTAAAATTAATGTTTTCTATATCACATTAAAAGTATTAACGTATGAAGTATCAGTTATTTTCATACATGAAGTTTCAATTACATTCTTTATAAGTTAATTAGTCGAAGAAATGATTTCTATAGAAAGGAATATGTTGAAGTTTGCCACTTTAATTAAATTTTTACCACGACAAATCTTTCATAAAATTTTTGCTGCTGAAAAATAGAATGAGATTCATTTAAATTAAAAGATCAAATACAGAAAGCTGAAGGATGATTAAATTAAGAAGTACTGAATGCTTTAATTAATCAAAATGAAGTGCCAGTTACTTGAATATCAAAGAAAAAAGTAAATAAGAATAATTTACTATTTTCTTCATGTAAATTAAATTGACAAACTTTTGTAAACTTTTGTAACGAATTTGTAAACGAATTAAAAAAACATTAAGATATTTATTAAAGTGTTTGCCGAACCTAGTTTTAAAGTGCTATTTAACTATAACTTCATTGATTTTTTTCAAAATCGTTGTGCGTTTCAGTGCTTCATACAAACAATCTACTTCTTTTACCATTCTTCTTTCTAAGTATGTAATATAATTATGATTAAGAAGATTTGGAAAATAATGTTGAAATAAATACATGAGTAATATATGAAAATGGAATAAAAGTAAAACTAGCAGCACATAAAGAGAATGCAAGAAAATATTATACATACAAAATAAAAAAGGATAATAAAAAAGACAGCAATAAATGAAAAATAAAATAGACAGTAATTATTAAAATAAATTGCAACAAGGAACAAAATAAAATACTAAAATTTGAATCTGAGTAACCTCCAGAATTGATAATGAGTTTTAACATTTGAAAAATTTATCTAGATCGTTAAAATATATAGTACTATTTTCCTTATTGTCTGTTATGAAATTTTTGAATATGCTGGGGTGGGGTGGAGGGGAATCCAGTATGTTTCATAATGTTGATGTGTTTATTTTTAAATGATAAAAATAAACTATCTTCTTAATCCTAATTCATTATGTTTGAGTTTATTTCCTCAGTTTGTTAAATTTTTATGCTTAATTTTCGTGAATTTCATGAATCAATCAATCAAGATAAATGAAGAAATATTAATATTCTTTTTTCTAAGCGACCTTATAATATTTTGCGAACACATGAAATATATTTTTGATATGTATCGATTATAAAACTAGTTTACCTTCTTTATGAAAATTCAGAGGAACTGATCGTATTTGTGCTTGCTAGAAGGAGAACCTCTAGTTAGCAACATAGTTATTCGTTCATGAAACATCCATCCTGCTTGAATATTCTTAATAATGCGTCTTGATTGTACAGGTAGAGGCTAGGAATCCAAACCTATTTCCTGCTATTCATACCACACCATAACGAATCTTCAATACTTCTTCTCTGGGGTATTAGTTTCAAGAGACGAAACAAAGATTTACAGATGGTTCTAATAGATGAAGTCAATGGCATTTTTGTGATATCGCCTTTACATGTTTGTGAAAGTTCAGACCTACAGAGTTTTACTTCCTAGACGGATTTGGTTCTAAATTTTATAACATTAGCGAATTTAAAGATATTTTCTCTTATACTTAATGATTGTATTGGCTTCTACAATTCTTTATATGAATCTAGATACATCATGTAGGATCACCTTTCCCTTCGCCAACTTTCGTTTTTGAAATAAAACTTAAAAGCACATCTTTAATGTATATTTCCCAATGTAAAAACTTTGAAAGAACCAATCTCTTTCCTTATTTCGCCATTTTAAATTTCATATGGAACCTCATACCTACCATACATGTCATTAATGGTCCCTACCTCTCATCAACTCCAAGTTTAAGAAAAATCAAGAAAAAATATTAATATAGTTTCCCAGCTAATTAAACTGAACTGATTTCGTCGATTTTTATATTTTATAAATTTTTTGTACCTAGCTTCATTATCAATGATTATATGTCCTCTATTACTCACTAATTTCGAAATATAAAAAATAAGAATGAATCCTCAAAAATTAGACAGTCTCACCACTTTTCAATTAGCTAATACGAACGTTCCTCATTTATTGCAGTAGTTCAAATTTTATGTCTGCATACCTTCAATTAAGCTATATTTTCAAGAATATATTAAAATATTTATTGTAAAGATTGGTAAGATTTTGGACACATAGTAGCGTCGACATATGCTGGTGTTAAATCCACTTAGAGGGCTTATAAAGCGAAATATTGTATCAATAATTGACAGCACTTTAATTGAGAAATCCCAAAGTCTTCTTAAATTATCCAAAGAAGCAGCTTATGTAGTATCACTATTCTGAACTTTTCTACAAATTCAAAACTGCTCTTCAATTAGATGACGCAAATATGACGCCAAAGCGTAAAGTAATTATGAAAATAAAAAATATATATAAACAGCTGCAAAGATATTAAAACAAGATTTCCTCGTTTTCAGCAATAATTATTATTTAAGATAAATCTGAAAATAGCAGACAAGAATAGAATAAGTTCCATAATATGCAACGGCTTTTTAATTCTGAAACCCGACATAGATTTTTTCCCACATAGGAAAAATTATAATGAGCAAATGCTTGTGTAACTCGCAAGAGTAATGAGAAGTAATTTATACCATGATTGTAATTTTAATAACGTATTAAAAAGAATGCATAATTTTTCTTTAACTATCAGAGTAAACTTTTTCCAATAATTCACTTAATTTCCAAGTTCTCTGTCGAAGCAAGTGAAATATTATCGGGATAAACCTATTAAGAACACTTAATAATGGATTAGTCACGAAAATAGAAGCATTTTCTTTGAAGGGAAATAAATTAAAGCTTCATTTTATCCATTAATCATTCTAATCGATTTTTCTTATAACTATGTACATATTCGAATTCCTACTTGATTGAGACTGGTAGCCAGAATGTTAAACCAGAAACAATTTTTTGGAGATTATCTACTAGGAATTGATCGAAAAAATATAAGTAACAGTATAATAATCTCATTTTGTTATTATATTCTTTACACAATTATTTTCTAATTCCGTGATTTCATGATTTTTTTATTTTCATTTATTAGTTGAAAATAAAATGTTTGTTCTACTAATCAGTTTAAATTTACAAAACTGTTCTAACGTGTAAAATGTATTAGCAAAGAAAATAAGCATATATTTGCAATTTAAATTTTTAGTTTCGGAAATTTCTTATTTTCGTGAAATCTCTTTTTAATTAATCCCTTTAAAACCATATATTGCATTTAATATGCCATATCTTCGATACGTTAGTGTCATATATAGTTTTAAATACAAAAACAGTTTAATTTGAAATGAAGTTTGCGTTCCTTTATCAAGCCTTTTATTAAAAAATAAGAAAACTATTTCTTGTTTTTTAATAATGATAATAATTTTGATTATAATAATGAAAATTATATTAAAAAAATAAAATAATAAATGTTTTATTATATTAGAGTAATTGAAAAATATTATGTTGAGAATGAAGGCATGCTATATATACAAAAGATAATAACATTGCATAAATTATGATTATACAATGTTAATATTTTTATAATATATCAAACATGGAATAACAAAATGTATTTTCGAGATTGAACTAAGTAAGTGAGTATCCTTTATGCACAGTATTTTTTTTTTCCTATGTCTTCTCGAGTTTTTAAATTGAATTGTTAATAGCTTTTAAATTCATGATACGTTTTATTTTAATACAACGGAAGTTGTATTTTAATACATCATTTTTTTTAATGTTTAAATGTTTATAACTTCAAAAATTTTCATGCGTTAATGTTAACAATTTTTTCAGTCAATATGTTTATGTATTTTTGAAACGATGGTCTTTAATTTTCAAATGCTGGCGGTTGTTGTTGCTGTTGTTTTCTTTTTATGTACATTTCTTAAAAATATTAATTTTTTATAAATTTTTAATAATTTAGTGATTAGAATTTTTATATTCTTACTATATTTATGTTCTTTTTTATATTTACGACACTGTATGCGATTTTTAATTTTATAAATGTTTTTATACTTTCAAGATTTATCGATTACAGTTTTTCTTCTTTATGTTTTGATGCTCACTATATTCTGTACTTTGTTTCTGTGTAGTTTGCTTCGCTTAAAATAAATAAATAATGTGTATAAACCTTAATGATATAGTTTATGTTAAGTTGTCGTTCTATTAGTTAAAGAAAATTATACTAAAATTTTAACAGTAACTTTCATTTATAAGACTTTACAATAATAAAAAAAATGTTATTTTCTATAAGTAAATAATACATAACTAAGTTAAAATTCTTATGAAAAAAGATGATTATTTAATTAATTTTTGAAAACATTAGTCTGATATATGAAATGTTCAATCTCTTACTCCATATTTTTAATTTTCTACTTATTCTTATTTTTAGGTGAAGTAAATTATGAAAGGTTATCAGTTACAGTTTTTTAAAGATTTCTAGGCTTTTGCTGAGAACTAAACTAAGCCTCCTAACTAATAAGAATATGTGAAAGGAAGGCAAAATGTAGTGCAAAGAAAACAAAGAAAACGATAAAAAAAAAGTGTTCTTAGCCTATGGCGATAGCTTGATAGCTGAACTTTACAAAACTTATTACTCTTCATAGCTATTCTGTTCCAAGAATTTTTAGACTTTTAACCGGAACGTAATTGTTGCCATAGGGTATTTTACTTTATCATTTTTATAACCGTTTCATGATACCAAATATTTATGTAACTTAAAAACCTTAAAACTAGGAATTCATTAATGATTATTGTATTGAATTTGGCATAATAACTGTATTTTATACTGAAATATTTCAAAGTTAAAAGTAATAATATATTCCAAGATAATAAGTAAAATTAATACTTACGCAGTAATTTTACTTTTAGATGTTAAAATATCTTCTTTCCTGATAAATCTGAAGAAAAATCTATCATACACTGGTGTGCAAAACTTAAGCAACAGGTATGTTTTTTGCCATAACTTCACGAGAAATCATCTGAGAGACATGAAATTCAGAAATGAGATACAGCATCTTGTTCTGAAAGAATGACGAAAGCATAGTTGCGCAGAAATGAATACAATGCATACAGTATGGAATCAAACAAAAAAAGGCTTTATTGAACTCATAGTATCGTTACACATGATTGTCTATCCAAGAGGAAGAACAGCAAGCAGATATTCCTTAGTATGGGATATGCCCTCCCCTTACTGCAATGGTTGCTTCGCACCGTCTCCCCATACTCAGCACCAGATTGTCCAACAGTTATTGAGGTAAGAGTGTCCATTCCTCAATTGTCGGGTGTTCCCAGGAGGATGTAATCGTGCCGCAAGGCGTCTCCCCAAAGCATCCCACACATGTTCTATCGGATTTAAATCAGGGGAGTATGCCGGCCAATCCATTCGAGTGATATCTTCACTTTCCAGGAGCTCCTCAACAGCATGAGTCCTGTGTGGCCGTGCATTGTCATCCATAAAAACGAAGTCTGATCCAATGGCACCTCAGAACAGACGCATATGGGGAAGGATTACCTCCTGACAATAGCGATTTCCAGTTACAGAACCTCTGTCGAAAACGTGGAGCTCAGTCCGCCCGTTCATCATAATGCCTCCCCAGACGACAACTCCAGGACCACCGAAACGGTCTCTTTCTGGGATGAAACCGTGTACCGACCTCTCTACTCGCTTGTAACATCACGGAAAGAGACCGTTTCGGTGGTCCTGTAGTTGTCGAATGGTCCTGGAGTTGAGGAATGGGCGCTCTTACTTCAAGAGCTTTTGGACAATCTGGTGCTGAGTATGGGGAGACGGTGCGACGCAACCATTGCAGTAAAGGGAGGGCATATCCCATACTAAGGAACATCTGCTTGCTGTTCTTCCTCTTGGACAGACAATCATGTGTAACGATACTATGAGTTCAATAAAGCCTTTTTTTGTTTGATTCCATACTGTATGCATTGTATTCATTTCTGCGCAACTATGCTTTCATCATTCCTTCAGAACAAAATGCTGTATCTCATTTCTGAATTTCATGTCTCTCAGATGATTTCTCGTGAAGTTATGGCAAAAAACATACCTGTTGCTTAGGTTTTACACACCAGTGTAGTTTTTATTTTTCTAATTAAAAATTACGCTACATTACAGCATTACATTATTTTGGACCATTGTTTGAAAGGCTCTTTTCTAAGTCATAATGAAAAAAGATTCGTGTTAAGTGTAATATACTATTTCTTCCAGGGATATTACACTGTAAGAATTCTTGTGTAAAAAAAGAGACTTCTCTACACTCAAACATAAAACTGCATAATCATGAAAATCCATTTTTATATTAGAATATTCATCCACTTCCATAGATTAATTAGCTAGATAAGGATAAGAAATGAAAATAAATACTTATTACATGTTTAAATAATTTCAATCCTCTAACTGACAAGTATGAATTTCAGTACCACTAATAATAATCCATAATATGTTATCTGTAATGCAGCATTCGTGGGAATTACCTATGTCAAACAGATAAACTACTTTCTTCGGGTAAATACGTGAAGATATGTTTATCACTATTACGATGATCACTTACTTGCCTAGTTGCAAATTTAAAAAAAAAAAAAAGACTTTCTTTTAGATTAAATGTATAGGTTACTGAAATGAGAAAAAATCAAAATCAAAGTAATAATATTATTATTTCGGTATATTTTTCCATCTTTTGATCTGATTTATATTTCATTCTTGATATTTTAATTTCCATTTTAAAATACAAAAAATATATATGTGTTTCTATCAGCGTTATTAAACAGCTATTGATTCCGGTACCTTTGTTGATAGGCGCTTCCTTTATTACAATAAATAGAAAGATTATATTTCTGATTTCTGAAATTTCATTGGAAACAAAGCCGACACTGCAATCAATTCTAAAAAATTCTCATATTGTGCACCATGTATCATGAAAATCTTCAATTAAGGAGAAAAAAAAAAGAATTTCTCTGCGTATTTTTCCAAAACAAGGATTGCCCATAAAATACAATCTTACATTACGAATCTGCAATGTTGCTTCCCAGTACGGTTGGTTATATCGTAGGAAATACGGTTTTACGATCAGCTTGATTGGATGCTCATCGGGTGTTGGATCCGTAATCCCCGGCCTTGACGACAAATCTGGCGACTATTTGGCGAGTTGGTGACAAACTTAGCGACTTTGGAGACAAAATGGATGAAAAAATCTGGGCGATAGAATCAATAGGAGATGAGGTATGTTTGATTGCTTCTCTGTCCCGCTCCGGAAACTATAAAAGCAAGGCAGTCCAACCCGAAGACGGTCCTGTAACAAGTGAATGTGAAATTAGTTGGATCAATCCAACGAAGCCCAAGTGTTGGGTGGAGCTCGAAGGATTGATGAATTGATCTGTGAGCCGAATCTTGGAGTTTATTACAGAAGCAGCATCGACTCTTGTCTTCAGTAGCCAGTTGTACAGTAGTGAGTCTGCCGTTGGATACGGCTAAAGAGAGAAAACACTGGAGAATTGCAGGCTTTTGGAGAGATTATAGAAAATAGCTACTTAGATTCAATTCCCCTGCTGAATCCTGTCTGACCGCTTTGTGAGCTGTGACTGTTGTTCCGGTTGTTTTCTTCTGATTACTATTTGTGAGCTGGTGTATATTGCTTTTGTGCATCTCGGCTGTATTTTGTCGTCTTTGTATTCGTGTCTTTTTGTAAATAAATGTCGTTATTTGTTTTTGTGGCCTTTTAGTTTTACATCATACTCCCATTACATAGCGATCCAGGACGATTTTTAACGGGGTCTTTTTTTTTTGTTAATAACAATACTACATCATTCTATTCGATTTTTTGCAAAATTCATATGTTTACACCATTAAACTGAAACATAACTGTTCAGCCGATTCTTAAATACAAGAAAACACTTTGGCATCTGAATAAGATGTTCTTCTGCAAATGGAGGTATAAAGGCAAACGATTTTCTTTGAAAAAAAAGCAGAGGAATGGACCAAAACCTTTTAGGCAGGTGCGAGATCATTGAATATAAACCTTGTAAGATCCAAAGAATACTTTTGCTGCCCAGTTTACTCGAATGAGCAACGAAAAGCTTTCAAAGAACGGAATAAATTTTCCAAAGCAAAAAATTGTGAAAAAAATTTAAAAAATATTTGTTTGAAATAAAATAAGAGGAAACAAAACATTTTGTAAATACTAAAAATATCCAAGGGCGATTAGGATTTAAGAAGTTCCTGAAAAGAACTTTTCTCTTTTTTCCCTTTTCATTCCAATGATACCTTTTTACTAATTCTTGCAAGAAAAAAACTTTTTGGGGTTTTAAATCCCTTTTGATATCTTTTTTAGCTCTAGATAAAGGAAAAACGAATTTTTTTTCTGTAGTTTTTACTAAAATCCTTTCTTTTTGTGGCTTTTACAAATCAATGCTTCACTTTTACAAAAATTAACTTTTAAACTTTGTTAAGAAATATCAATATCACTTCACTTTTGAAGAATTCCAAGATATGTTTTAGCAAAAGTTTTAAAATTAACCAAACGGAAGAAAATAAGAAATTAAAGATTTATTGTAGTTCTATTTTCCGAATCTTCATTGCAGTATTTGGAAATATAACTAAGAAGAATTAAACATATAAGAAAAACCTTCTTGTATGTTTAATTTGAGTAAGCTAAATTAATGAATCGTATTAATGACCATAAAATAATGCATGCGATTTAATTTTCAACAACGAATTTTTAATTGAAGCATTTCATTATTATTTTGCTGCATATTTTATTAACACTGCATATTTTATTTTTCAAAAATCTAGATACAGTACAAGATTAAAAGAATTAATTAATTTTAAACAATAGATTTAATGAAATTGCTTTGTTCAAAGCTTCATTTATTTACTTCTTGCCTATACAATCCGTGTTAAATATACAAAGATACTGAAATAACTTTGTAACAATAAATATTTAAATTATAATGAATTCGTGTAGAGAAACTATATAGACATTGTTACAAATCTGCAATATTGCTTCCCAGAAAGATTAGTTCCCTTGTAAGAAACACTGTTTTACGATTGGATGCTGAGTGGATGTCGGATCAGTGATCCCCGGGCATGGCAAACAACTTTGCGGCCATTTGGCGATTTTTGCGACAAAATGGGTGATACTATTCTTTAAGAATTTTGGCGATAGTGCCAGTAGGAGTTGAAATATGCGTGATTGTTCGAGAACCTGCTTCGAAAGGTCTCTGTCCTGCTTCGGAAACAATAAATGGCCAGCAGTCCAAGCCAAAGGGAATTATCGAGAGGTTTAGAGTCGTAAAGCGAGTCAACAATGAACTTTTTAAATCCGTCCAGTGGAGCGCAAGTATTAAGTGGAGCTTCAGAGATTAGTAAATTGAGTTGTGAGACGAATCCTGGAATTTATAGTAGAAGCAGCATCGAGTGATTGAGGAGTAGCCAGCCGTGTAGTAGTGAGTCATCAGGTGGCGAAGTGACAGTGGAGAAATATAGGCTTTTAAAGAGACCGTAGAAAATAGTTAAGTATATTCCCTCCTCCTGTCCAGTTCTGTCTGGTCGCTTTTTGTGATGTGATTGTTGTTAGCTACCGATTACTTCTTGGTGTTGTTGTTTGTACTAAATATGCTGCTGTGTATTGCTTGTTTAAGCCTCGTCTGCGTTTTGCAGTCAGGGTATTCGTGTTAATAAGCATCGTCATTTGCTATTGAGGCCTATTGATTATACCCACTACAGACGAACCCATTGACTTTACGGATTTAGTGGAGGAAGCTCCGTAACAATGTTCATTGTTTCTTATAGTTCAGGATTAATCATTTAGTGGGCACTTTTCGTCTGTGTTAAGCAAACGCATATATTGCTAAAAGTCTTCAAGAAATATAAAAGTGAACTATTTGAGTTTTGACTATTTGTTAGTTTTATGATAATTTAGGCAAGAGATAAAGTACAACTTCTTCTGCACAATAACATGATCTATTTTATTGTCATTTCCAATATATAAAGATTCAAAAATTTATGTATGATAAACAGCCAATAAATTGATATTCTTTTAGTATCTATTTGCATTAGTATATATTGACAACTGTGCTTACAAATGCATCATTGACAGAATAAATTAATTCTGAGATTTCTAATTGCCTCTGTTTCAATAAGTGTGCATTAACAATCATAATTTCTATTACTACAGTTCCTGAAATATTGCCTTAAATAAATTTTATATTTTAAACTTGTTACAGCAAAAACTGTAGACTAATATATTATAATATATATTTTTAATTACAGTGCTTTAATAATCTAATGTATTTTTAACAATATAGTAAGACAAAAATGTGGTAACCGCTTTTAATTAAATGTCAAACAAGTTTTTAATATTTTCTACTTCAAATGTTAAACATTTATTTCGGTTCAGAAACATTATTAATTTATTGAGCAATAATTTGTAGTTAGTTTGTTAAATTATTAAAATATTCCCCATTTTTAAAATATAAAATGCAAAATTATAATAAATACAGTTGTTAAAATTTTAATACGTAGAAAGTAAATTTATGTCACATAAAAAATTGCGAAAGTTGGAACAGTCTCAATGACGCTTCACATTTTGAAGTTGAATTTAACTTGTGAATGGGAAGATTAAGTTTTAATTGATTGCATTACTCACGATTGAACAACGCTTAACATACAAAATGTTGATTCTAAAGGCAATTTAATAAAAGTTGGAAGTCGTTATTAGCAATCAGTGGATCTGTATCTCTGACTAAAAGGCTATCTACAGATATGGTACTTACGAATAAAACCTTTTTTATTGCCAGTGCTATAATTGTCATTTGCTGGTTTTTATTAAATTAAATATTTCTTTATAGGAATATAGAAATTTAATAAAAGCATAAATGTAACATCGAAATATTTTTACTATTTTTATGTTTGCATTGCTGAAGACTTTCAATTTTTCTGATTTTAATGTTGTTTCCCTTTCAATTTACAAAACGCAGTCTCATCACTGTTTATCTCAGTGATAATATTTAGCCGTCTGTCAGGTTAAAAAGAAAAATCACATTTACAAACTTGATTAATCTTTTGGTTCCGAAACATCCTCGATGTATTGAGCAATAATATTTACATGAGTTTGTTAAATTATTAAAGTATTCCCCATTTTTATAATATAAAATACAAAATTATAATTAATATAGTTGTTAAAATTTTAATAGATAGAAAATAAGTTTGTGGCACATAAAAAAATTGCGAAAATTGGAACAATCTCCTTGACGCTACACATTTTGAAGTTGAATCTAACCAATGAATGGAAAGAATGAAAAGCGTTAATTCCGTTGAAAAGAGGTTTCAAATTATTTTAAATAATTACGTACAGTTGCCGAAAATTCGATGTTAATAATTTTAATCTATTTATACACTCATTGATAAAATACAAATATATGCTGAAAAAAATTCAGAATCGGCTGCCCAAAAAATGTTTACATAAATACAACCAAAGAAAGCAATTACTTCATCCCACTTCGAACCAATGCCGAGTTATATGATTGGATAAATGTCTCATTCTGCCAGACGATCCAAGAATTTCACCTAGCCTTCAGATTCAAAAAATTAAAGTTCTTCTTTCGGCAGCACGAGTTTAATCTGTTCGAGAATTTGAATCTTTAAAATCATTTTTAAAACTTTTTAATAATTTGATTTCATTGTACTTTTTATCAAACATGTTTGGTTTTCAAAATATTGAAAATAATTTTTAATCTTAAATACTTTTCTTCCCAAAATACATGCAAATATTTTTTTTTTAATTTCAAAGGAATAAATAATTGTTTTTAAAGCTCCCCTTTCCCTCTGCAATAAATATTAAACTTTATAGAATGTATAAATATATTACTATTTTTTTATAACGTAGTGCACTATACAAGCAAGTAAAATTTTCCAAAAAAAAAAGGAAACTCCAAACCGCAGTTTTTAATAAGGCATTTATAACAATTAATTATTGGTAGAAACTGGAAATAAATCAAATATGAAAAATCTTTTTTAAAAAAATAGTTAAAAAATTACGTACAAAAACACTTTTAGCAAAGATTATTATTAACATTGTTATTGAAATTAGATAAAAATGTTCGAATCAATTTAATGAGTTATATTAAACTATCAACAGAGTTTATGCATAGTTATTTTAACGTAACTAAATAACTCAGGAATTCAGTAAAACACTCATAAAAATTATCTGGTCACCCTCCCCACATTCAGATGATGCTCGCTTCTGCTTAAAATTTCAACAACCAAGCACACAATGACCTTCCGTCTTCAAGCCGTTAAATAGCATTAAGGCAAAATGGACCGTCAAACATTAGTTTATTTTTATGCATTGTACCAGGAAATAACTTTTTCTCGATAGATATCTTACCTGCAAATAACGCAATCTGCGTAAAACTTGTCAAGAGAGAGCTACGAATTTTTCTGCAAAAGATAAATCCGACTTGCACCAGGCTTTTGATGCACCAATACAATTGCAGCATACGTTAATGTGCTATAGTTTCAAAATACTTAAAGTGGAAGCAAATATATTTCAATTCAATGAATTATTTTGATTTTTGGAAAATTTCGCACATAAACAGTGTCACAGTGTTTTAATTTTTGGAATTTGCTGAGCGTTTCGTCAAAAGATTATTAGGGGAGGAAACGTAAAATCAGAAAAGAAGGTAATTTATCAAATGTTGGATATGGAAATAAGTTTTGCTAATTTTAAACTAAATTCTATAAATCTTAAAAGATTCTTAGATTTCCTTATAATATTCAAAGTATAATGGAAACACTTTGAGAAATCAAAATTTCTACATAAGATGCTTAATTCACATTAAAATTGACTGAACTATTTATTTGATTAACTATACCTTTGAACTCAAGGTGCTTTTAATAACGGCTAATTCTTGATTACTAATTTGATCGGAAGAACTGATATTGACACAAATCAATATATAAAATTTTTGAAGCGTTTTCGGTTATATAACTTTAATTACTGCTGAATTTAATTTATTTCTTATTTTTTGGTGTGCATTTTTTTAAACAGCTATGCGCCTTAAAATTTTAAAGTTGTTTCCTGTCATTGATGAATTAAGCATTTGTATAAGATTATAAATCCTTATACGAATAGGAATATTAATGATTTTAAACTTTCTAGACTGTTTTAAAATTATGGCATATTTTTAAATTATTTAAATAATTATAATTAATGGCAAATTTTAATACATTTGATTAAAAAATGAAGTATTTTTTATGGATAAGAACAGTATTTTAATCATACTTCTTTAAGATAGGCATAATTAAAAGAAATGCTTAAAAATCAAAATATTTCCGCAGAGCACAATAAAATTACTTAGGGAAAATATTTTAATTTGTTTCTCAGGTATTGTAAGAACAGTCTTAAATCGAATAAAGATTTTAACCTTTTATTTCTTTAGAAAATGGTATTTTTTATAAAACACAGAAATTAATTTGTATTATGTGAGTCACACAATAGAAGTACTTTAATGAAATATTTATAATTTTCTACCGCGAATGGTTAAAGGTATCATACTGATTAAATTTACACCCTTTTAATAATCTGAATGAAATTCAATACCAATTAAAGATTTTTTGTACTGAAATCATGGTTGATTGCAGCATGTAATGAACGTTTCATGCTTTTTTATATCAATATATATATATATATATATATATATATA
>JAPMOR010087676.1:32520-65713 GCA_026543865.1 Argiope aurantia
TATATAAATTAAGTGTGCAACAGACACAAATACAGCCGAATCAATAACAGAAAATACAAATTTACTTTGCAGCTAATTGCAGCAATCAGTTAAATATAATTTGAAATTTTCGCTTTTCATAAGAATATGTTATTAAAAATAATAAATCATGAAAAAACTAAATAGAGATAGAGAAAACATGTCTTCTAATTAAATATTTAAACTGTCGCTTTGTTGAAAACTGACACAAGAAAGAAAACAGCTGAGATATCACTAGTCGTTTTGATTAATGATTTAAAGCCTCATCTGTTATAGAAACAAGTATGACGAAGTATTAAACAATGCATTTCTCATCATTCTAGTACTTTGTTTGGATGTCAATGGGACATCATCTATAGTTTATGACAGCAAAGAAATCAATTTGAGAGAAAAAAAATTACTCTTTCAATTAATGAACCATCATTAGTCTAATCCCATTGCTTCAGGATATCGATTATATAATCATATATTTTAGATATAGAAGTGAATATTATGGATTCATTGATTGACATTCATTATTGTGACGGAACTCACAAAAATTATTTAGGAAAAATATTTTAATTTATTTCCCGGGTGTTGTAAGAATATTCTTAAATAGAATACATATTCCTTTTTATTATTTTTTTAAACAGTATTTATTCTTAAACAAATAAATCATTTTGTATTGTGTAAATAGCACATTAAAAGTACTTTAAAGAAATATGTATAATTTTCTATACTCAAATGGTAAAAGGTATGATATTTATTCAATTGCTCCATTTTAATGATCGATAAGCAATTAAAGACAGCTTGTCTGCCCTAAAATAATGGCTGATTGCATCCAGTAATGAACTTTCCGTGGTTTTTTTTATCATTTTCCTTTTCATTCAATCATTTTTGTTACATGAAAAGGATTTGATTTGTTTTTAAATAAAAGGAATTGTGAAAGACAGTTTTACAATTCTTTTTATTTAAAAGAAATTTCAAAAGAAAATATTGTAAAAGCCAGTTTCTTTCTCACATTGAAACAAAATAATACTTTCTTTTTATAAATTATATATTTATAAATTATGCTTTCTAGTATTAAAGTTAAACTTTTTAAACTTCAAAATGCAATACTGAAAAGTAAACATAGTATAACTCTAATATTCCTTTGCATATAAAACCGCTATAATAAATATACAATAAGCAAAGAAAAGTTCATATTTTATGTTTTCAAATGTGTATGTTAAATTTATAAAATTTTACGTGCAGGAAAAATTAAAAGTACTCAATTAATCGTTACAGATAAATAATTTTAATGATAAAAATTCGTTTGATTTCAATCATGTAATTATATACGTTGAACACAATACTTTTATTTATTTATTCTTTTATTTGTTTATTTTTCATTTATTTATTTATTCCATTTATTTGTTCAATTATTTATTTATTTAATTAATTTATTTATTTTATTTATTTATTTATTTTATTAATTTATTTATTTTATTTATTTATTTATTTAATTAATTTATTTATTTAATTTATTCACTTATTTATTCATTTTTTTATTTAAATTTTTCTATTTTATTTAAATTTTTTTTTTCTTTTTTTTTTCTATTTTCTAAGTTCAAATGCCTAATTTTTGGTAAATTTTATTATTTTTAATTATGTTTCAATCATACTATTACTATGGAATATTATGTAGGGTCTTCTGCTTTAAGCCATTTAGTCTTTCTCCGCTATTTCTTTTTATGCCTGGTCCTTAATTTTTTGTTCCGAGCTTTTTTTTTTCTTTGGCTGTCTTTAGTTTCTTCTGAATCGAGTATGCATGCGTATGAAAGATTTTTATGAATATCTAGTCCTTTGAAAGCTATTTAAATTCTTTTTTTTTTAATCTATTTATGAGCTTTTTACAGATGTAAAGCCACTTTTGATATACACCTAATCATCATCAGAATATGTTCAACACAAATTGAAGAAATACGTTTGTTTGTTTGTTGTTGTTATTGTTTCTTTGTTGTTGTTAAACCTCTTTGGAACTATTTAACTTTAAACATTGAAACATATCAAAAGCATTGCTAGTTCAAAGTCAACAAATTATAAATTAAACGTGCAGCAGATAAAAAAACAGCAGAAGCAATAACAGAAAACACGTTCTAATTATACAAAACAGTTAAATACAATTTAAGATTTTCACTTTTCATTAGATTAAGCTATTAAAAACAGGGAAAACCTTTGAGAGAGCTAGAGAAAAACGTATGTTTTCGAATTAAACATTTAAACTATAGCTTTGTTGAAAAATGATACATGGAAGAAATTACTGAAATATCACTAGTAAGTTTGATTAATGGTTTAAAGAATCATCTGCTATAGATCAAAGAATGAAGAAGTATCAAACAATGCCATTTTTCATCATTTTAGTACTTTGTTTGGATGTCGATGGATATATTATCTATAATTTACGATGGCGAAGAAATCAATCTGAGAAAAATTTATCTTTTAGTTCATAAACCACCATTAGTCTAATTCCTTTGAATCGGGATATCGATTATATAATCATATATTTTTGATACAGAAATAAATCTTTTGGATTCATTCATTGGCTTATGAAATTTTTTTAATGTTCCTTAAGAAGCAAAAGAAACAAAAAAGTAAAATGAATGGAGTCCCTATTCTTTCCAATTAATTACTTATATAAAGCGATCAATGATTAGTTAATATGTACACTGAATCTCTCCTTACTGAAGTAAAAGAATAGGCTTGAACTGAAATCCAATATAAAAGCAAAAACCAGATAAAGTTGTGACATCGCATATTTATTTGGCACGAAGGCAAAAATTGGAGGCGAAACAAAGGACAAAAATCGGCAATAATACTCCTCTCTTCACGCATTTGTTTTCAAAAATAGAAAAAAGTTGACTGCAATTTCACGAAGAAAGCATTTCGTAATGGAAGAATTTCTTTTTCGCAACAAACTTGTGTATAAAGAGAAAGTAAGTTTTAGTACAAAGTAAAGAATGGAAAAAAAATATCATTCCGCATGGAAGAATTCTCAGAAATTCCTTGTGGATTTTAATCTACTTTTTCACACTCCAATTTTTCCTAGCTGTTCGTTTCTCCAACAAAATTCACAAATGACGCATAGTTTAAGCTCATGTATCAAGGGGAAGATAAAATTTTGCGGGATTGTTTTCTATGCATTTTTTGAGGATATTTTAAATGCCCAATTCTGCTTTTATCTTATTTAATAGAGCTAAAAATATCATTAAAAAATTAGCAGCATATTAAATTTCTAAAATGTCTGTTTAGACTTGATGTTTTGAAGATAAGATTGAAAATTTAGAACATATCTATAAGCAGCCTAATTGCTACATTATGATTAAAAAATTTTAATCATTTTTGATACCGAATAAGGTCAAAACTTAATCCTTTATCATATTTTTGGGTCCATCTTGTGAATACTTATCATTCAGCTAGCCATACTGAAATCTCATTAGTGCTGGAAAAGAAACTATGATATCGCATATCATCAATAGTATATAAAAATAAACAAAAATGAGTTTTAATTAAGAAAACATCTTATTTTACATTTAGCAACAGCATCAAATAATCCTTTAGGTCATTAATTTTTTGAATATATAAATATCTTTCAAAACTCCTATGCTACTTTCAGATAAGAAACATCTGCTAGGCAAACCTGATATAAAAGGAATAAATTGTTTTAAATGCTGCAATGGAATCTTTAAGAAATTAGAAAGCTTATATGCTATTCGAAATTTTACAAAAAAAATAATTGCTAATACATTTTGGATGAATAAAATTGACTATTAATTGATTAATATCTACTTCTACCTCAGAAGCTGCAAAGGACATTCACATTAAGCAGGAGATGTTCCAGAGTTCTCAAGATGTTTCAATTAGATGGCACAACTTTTAAAAATCTCCCGTAACTTTTATGCTTTTTTTTCCGAAATGTATTTATGGTGAATGCCTGTTTAGAATCAATTATTCTCAATAATATTTTACTATAAATATTTGCTTCTGAAAATCATGTCATTATTATCCTATATATGAAAAAGAATCATCAAATTGTTCATTTAGATGTTTGATCAAGAACAATTCAGTGTAGAATGATTTGATTCACATCATTAATTTTGGCTAAAAATTGTGAAAATGTTGATTGTTTTAAAATTTTTATTTTCTAAACTTCATAAAATTATCAGATTTTATGATAGAAAATTTTTCATTATTATTATTATTTATTTATCTAAAAACTGGAGTGTCAAGAACATTTTGCAGAATATGATTCCTTAAAACCAAACAATTATATAAAATTTGGAATTTTTAAGCATATTTATTGATTTGAGCAGAATTAAATATTATTATTTTGATAATTAAATTCTTTTCAAAGGCGAAGCTGAAAATTGAATTTTATGACGTATCAGAGTATTTTTTATTGACTAATTCTAAAGACTTTCAATGCCAAACAAATTTTTCGGCACTTATATATATATATATATATATATATATATATTTGTTTTTAACTTTCTTGGTTTCAAGTATGTTTGCATTAATTGAGGTTTAATCACTTCTACATTAATTTAAAGTTCAAATTTTAACGGTACTGACGGGAAATCAGAGATATACGTTGTGCAATGAATAGAATGGTTTAAGGCTTCAATAATAGTATGAGTTATATGACTACAAAAATTTGCTTAAAAATATTTTGCCGAAGAAGCTATTAAAAGACGAAGTTTATAAAATATTTAATTAAACATTTCAGTAATTAATAATATTGACGAACCAGCTAATCGCCAAAGATGCAAGCAATATAACAAATCTTTAAGCCCCTTTAATAAAATAAGACTATATTGTGTGAAATTTGAGAGTCATTCAATTTTTGCAACCAGAATTTACACCAATTATGTAGAATATCGATTCATTTCTGAAGAGGCTCGATTCTGGAAAGCGGTGGGATTCCATCAAACTATCATAATCTGCTTAAATCTTTAATAAACATTTATTTAAAATATATCGAACTCTTTGGATTAAAAGCATATATTATAATTCTTATTCCTTCTCTATGTCTACATAAAAGCTCATTTTTCCATTATTTTTTTGAAAAGAACTTGTGTTGCGATTCAACAATAATATAAAAATTTAGGACAAGAATAATGTTCCAAATAGTTATATCTAAATGCATTATACAAGGCCCTAATGTCCATTTACTATGTATTAACTTGAGAATGGCGACAAGTGTTATCAAAAACATGGTGCCTAAGTTTAATAAAGTGACCATGCGCTGCACGGTGAAATTGGTTACATTATTACCGACAGATAAACAAGGGAGTTAGTAGTCCTATATCAAAAACGGTACAAGATCTTGAGGAAAAATAATTACAAAAGAGCAATGCATCTTCGAGTTAATACAAAAAGATATTTTAAGCACAGTAATATTGAGAGCAAAACATGTTTGCACTCGATTTTCTAAACCTATGAACGTGACAATAGCAGCAACAGAAGGGAAGATCAATTTTAGAAAATCAAACTTTTTTCCGATGACATAGAATATTTCGAACATTGAAAATGAAAGTATCTGCTGATGATTAAATGTTATGTTTCATTTTTTACTCTTTTCTACCATAAGAGTGATAGAAATTACGACCAAAAAAGTTGAGTTTTACACGTTTTGTTCTAAGCATTATTAAACCTAAATTATCTTTTCGCACTAAAACAGGAATGCACTAAAACAGAATTTTGCAACTCGATTTTTTCCGCATCCTGTATACGAGATAGATATGTGACGCCAAGTGATGGATTGCCGAGGAAGAATTCATTGATTTAAATTGACTTTTTGAAGTTACACCAGAGAATCGAAGATGAAATCTTAAGATAATTTCAATGATAATGATGACATTGAATATTTTATGGCAATGTTTGTATGGAAGCTTGTTAAAATAATACAAAGAGATAAAGAAATAGGTAAATGAAACTGAATGACGTTTCGTATGGTGTTCCACTTTTTTATATATTCTATACGAATTTGTTAGAACTTAAATGAGGCAGAGTCTAGTAACATGTTTTGTCTATACAACTGCATAGATTTATTTCATGGAACAGTAGTGTTTCAAAACTACATAGTCAACTGCAAACCTGTTTGATGCATCTGTATTAGGATAGCCGAATTATAACAGATTAAAATGAACTGCAGTGCATATTGTTTGTATTTGCGATGTAAATGGATGATCGCGTATTAAGTATGTCAGTATATAAAATTATAATAATCAGATTCAATAATATAAAAAAATGATAAGCCTTCATTTTCACATTTTGTTCTAACAATAGCGAATGATATAAACCTTCTAGTAATTAAATTGCTTACTTTTAATTTATTTCTCCAAATTTTGGATTTTATGTCCTTTATACGATTGATCTTTTATTTATAAGTTTCTAAACACCATTTTTTTTTTCATTTTTGCCATTTGATTGGAGCAGTTTAGCCATTATCAACCAACAAACCGTAATTAAACTGATTTAATGCCATTAGATCATTACATTAATTTCTCTATATTTCTCGTCAATTTGTTTGTTTGAAACTCAATACATTTCCACACTCCTCAAATATTCAAAAGAAAAAAAGCACTTATGTTCTTTCATACCTAGAAGGATTAAATGAGCTGTTAAAATGTTTCTACGTCCATCTAAGAGAAATAAATGTTTTATGCTATTCTATGGAAAGAATTAATTATTTTATGTCTTTCCAACATAACTTCTATAAAACGTTCCACATTTTTAATAATTTTGCCCCCATTTTAAAATTCAAACACTTAGTAAAATAATGACATTTATAACATTACTATGCAACATTTTTATGATTTTGAGTCAATTTATCAAACATAAATTTTATCAATTTCAATTTTTACTGCATCATTGAATTATTGTTTTATTAACAGTATGATTTACAAATACAAATAGATGTAGTCGCAGCTGCGGGTACAGCATCTAATAACTTCTAAATTTAATATATAAATAAAAAATTATGTTCTAAAAATGATATAACTTACTGAATTTAACATATGAATAAAAAATGATATACTACAAATGATATAACTTACTAAATTTAATATATGAAAACGATATGCCTATAAGAATAAGCGTATTTAAATATTTCTAAAAAAATAAAACTTTTCTCAATATTTAAAATCGTTTTCTTTTATTTTGATTCGAGATTAAAGAAAAATTTAAAATTGAACTAGTTTCATTTTTTTTAACCAGAACTTTCTAAAAATGCCTACCCCAACTCCGAATTATAAGTAAAAAAATTCTATTTAAAGCATCTAGATAGTTACGGCGATAATTAATTAGGAGAATTTACTCTACACTTATCTAACACTTGAACTCTCACTCTCCAAACTTCTATAATCACACCCGAGAAAGGATATTTGCTTCTGAAGGAATTAAAGTGATCCAAACATCCACAAAGATAGCAAAGATTTTGGTGATTTCGGAAAGAAAATGTATCTATATTTAAACAAATTCATGGAAAATAATGATGCAATATTTCAGTAACTTTTGAATAATTAAAAAGCACATAAAAATATGAAAGGCATATCGTAAGAAATTCACTTTCATTAATCAACATTAGTGTTCATCGGTCAATGTACAACATTTCCAATGTTCTTATTTTTCTTGTGCATAAGATATTAAATGCATTTGCACCTTTCATATTTGAAATTTGTTTTTAATTCCTTATTAATTTTAGTTGTACATTGTACAGCTTGTTACTACCTGTACATTGTACAGCTAAAGTAAAAATTATGTATCTGAAAGATTAGTCGAAAATTATGAATAAACATGCAAATACTATGAATGTTCGAATTATAGCATTCATTTGTTCAAGATGATTATAGTTTAAATCAAGCTAAGTGCAAACCATAATTCGAGTTCTTGAGCTTTAGAGTGCATGTTAATTTTCATATTTGAATAAAAATTTAAAAATCTTTCTATTCAACAATTAAGATTGTTAAAAGATTACACATTTAAAAAGAGAATTAAATAATTATTCATTAGAACCAAAATGAATAGATGAAACCTATATTTATATATTTAAATTATGTAATTTTTAAACTACTGATCTTATTAAAATAATTAGAATAAAATTGAAAAATGCTCTCAGATTACACTGATTTCTGTGAAAAATTAGTTTTCCAATGCAAATGCGGAGGACTTTGAATTCATAAAAGAAACTTTAACTAAATGTCCCCTCTTCATAAACACATTTTTAGTTAAAGAACTATAAGCAATATAATATAATGCTCTGAATTCACTTTGAAACTATCGTAATTAACTAAGTACAAGTAATTTTAGAACAATGCATAAATAGCCAAAACAACCTGGCAACCAACTTCAGAAAACTATAATACAAAAGGCATTTATCATATTCTAAATGACTTGAAAAAACAAGTACTTTGTTTCGAGTTTGTTCTTACTTTATTTGTTTAAATTTATTAAGTTAAGAACAACAGAGAATGAAAGATAATTCAGACTTAGAGACCAAAACAAATAAAAAGACAATTCTCAGAAGCAGTTCTTTCTGCTTCGTATAACTCTAAATCTCTGAAACTACTTTACAACTCTTAATCTATTAAAATTAACTTTCTGAAAAATAAATGAAAGAACTCATTTCATAGCATTTGTGAGAAATTAGCTTTCAAAAGTTAGTTGTACTTACGTAAAAAAAATACTGTCCATTTTATTATTAACGCTTAGAAAAGTTATTTTCTAACTGCTTTCCAAGGCTTTTTGAAATACTATGTTCCAAGTTATTCCAAGGAAATTGCACTTTTAACTATATAACAACTAAACACTTTTAATATTATTAAGTAAAGATAAATAGTCTGCATATACAATGGGTCTCAAAAGTATATAGATAAGCAGTTTTTTTCAAATAATTGTTCAAAAAAAGGAATCAAGAAAGTTAATAATCTTATGAAATCATAACAAAGAAATGCAACATAACTTTTGCAGAATTTGAGTAAAAAAATAAAAAATAGGGTTTCCTAAAAATATATGGATTTTTCGAATATTTTGTATTGACATTCAAGTTTTGTATCCATTGATCTTGTAATTATCTTGAAAATCCTATCAGACATGTTTTGAACCAGCGTTTAGAGAAAGTATGACTGTAAAGAGAACCAAGTATACTTTACTTGTTGCTTTAATTCCTTAATAGTCGAAAACTGAAGACTATGGCCATACACATATCGTGCAAATACTCTCCAAACGTTTTCCAAGGGATTCAGATCTTGGCTCATAGCTATACAGTCTATAATAGTCACTTGATTCTGCATAAACCAAGCTGTTGTTGAGCAAGAGATATGAATACATGCAATTTCTTGTTGGATCTTCTAGTCTTTCCTTCCCAAGATATTTCCAAATGGAAGTCGATTACTTTTGAAGACATTTTGATAATCCTCAGAGCACTGTTGACCACTAAGAAAAACAATATTCCTTGTCCACTGAAACCGAATGCACTCCACTCCATGAAAGAATCCCCATCTTGTTTCGATGCATGTATTTCTTCAGCCTAAAGAACACAAGCCTTTCTATGGTGCAATTCAGAATTGGTGCCTTACTCATTCTGTAATATTTATGAACTTTTTTATTGCCTGCAGGGACGGTGAATTGCAGATCAAAAAATTGGTCCTGAAGCATTCGTAATTTCGCGGACAGACTTCTTGCATTGAAACTGCTCGCAAAATCACTCTGTCTTGCTTCTGAGATGGTTCCCTCGGTCGAACTGAAAGCTATTTCACAATCACATTGTTACCTTGTGATAAAATTTAATAAATTCTTATTCTTCTATTCATCACTTGTTTGTAAATATCAGAAACTAACATTTTTAAAGCTTTTAAGCACCAAATTTTAGCTATATCAGCAGCAGAGAATTGAACGTTGGTAGACATTTTTCTATCTGCTCAAAAATTGAAGAACTAACACCTATTTTATATTTAGAAGCTGTTACGTCAAACGAGCAGAACACAGAAAATGAAAATCATTTGATATAGCGACAAAGGATATAAAATCCATTCTTTTCATTATCCATATATTTTGAGAAGTTCATTTTAAATATATTTTTTTACAAGTAATTTGTGATATAGGTATAATGTTTCTGTATTGTTATAAACTTATGTTATGACTCCATATGCTATTTTTTTGGTGATTATTAATTCTTTTATTATTTGTTATTTCAAAAAAATGCCTATAAATATACTTTTGAGATGCACTGTAGCATACATGCAGTTGAATATCATTACATAATATGACACAAAAAAAAATTCATTTCTCTAAAGACAAAAAACGTAAATATGTATATGCATTATTTTTAACAATAATACGTACAACGACAGAAAATTATGGTACGCATATAATTTAAGAATTTTTTTTTATTTGATATTGATACAATGAAGCAATTTGTATTGTGGTATTAAATAATGAAGTAAAGATACTTTTTTTTTTAATTTTAGTGAATATAACTATTTTGTCAATTATAATAATAGTTTTATTTTAATTTCGGTAAATACTGCGCTCTGACAATCTTTCAATTTAGCTAACAAAAATTCAATTATATTATTAACTTTATGATAGAGTAATTTTTTCTCTAATTATATTTTTCTCTTTAATTTTGACCCTACACTAATAATTGTTTTTCTATCTTTCCCCTTGTGAGAATATATCGGAAAGGCGCTCCTTCTGCGAGAATATGTATGACAGTAGTACTAATGAGAATATTTATTTCAGTACTTTTCGGTTTAAGTCTTAAGAGTGCAATTGAGAAAATGTCATTTCATTGATTTGTTGGGATCTTGTTAGTTCACCGAAGTAAAATAGATCTCCTAGATCCTTCTGTGCGTCAGGTTCCTTAGAAGAGGGTGCTTGCTTCCTTTTGGATTGGCCTTCTGAACCAATCGAAACTCAACAGTTATTTTTTATCCCTCATTTATGTTTTTTAAGAAATTGTAAGCTTGCTTTCTATGCCTATATCCCACCAAAAACAGGTTGGTAAAGAAATTCCTTAAAAATACTTATACACTCTGCCAAAAACTTTAATATAACATAAAATTTACAATTTACTAAGATGCAAAAATATGTATCTCAATAAAATAAATAGAAATTTCTTTGGAGTCTATTAAAAAACATGTGAAGTTTTTTGACATTGTTTAGGATTTTAAAACTCTGTAAAGATTTTTGCAACGATAAAAGAAAGCGAGAAAAAATATTTCCAAAAACTCTAGACAGGAGATTTCCAAATATGTGAATTTAAATAAAACAAAATTTTCACTTATAGTTCTGATATACCAGGAAAGAGGTCGCACTTATCTCTCAGAGTCACCCATTTCAAATGAAACACAAAAGATAGCTTCTCGTGATTTTTTTATTCTAGTTTAGTTTAGTTATGTTAACGTCCCGTTTTAAACCAGCACTATTGCTATTTTGAGACGTAAATCATAATTTTCAAGCACTATCAAATGACGAAGACGACACCTGAACTGACACCCCCTCTTCAAACTTTCACATCACACCACCGGAGAAACATTAGGCCCAGATGAATTTAACGTGTTTCAGGCCTGCTTCTACGACGGTTATTCGGTGGAATTAGTTCTCTAACTTTCCGTCCTTAAAGCTGAGACCATATTACCAGGCCAATGGGGGCCCATCACTTTCTCAGGTGGTTGTGAGTGTCCATCGGAATTGAAGTACGGCTTGCTGGCCCAAAAAAATATTAGCAGAGGCAAAAAACAAATAGAAAACATAGTCAAACTTTTCGCATAAAGTTCTCCGGGAGAGAGAGAACGAGTCCCTACTATTATCAAGGGACTGAGATACAAAAATCTTTTGGCATCATAGCATACAGATGAACATGTTCGGGTGAACCACGGTTGGAAATTGAATAGGTGAGGTTCCAAACGCCTCTATAGGTGAAAACATTGCAACTACAGGTGTGATCTAGGTTCTTTGCCTTTTTGATACATGTCGCTGGTTTCATTTTGATTCGGGGAAATATGTCTGAGCATAGAGAAAGAAATTGCATAGAAATAATTTCAAATTTTGTTGGTTATTTTGGAAACATTTAAAATTAATGTCTCATAATTAGTGGTTGATTAAATTGTGATTTTTATTTTTTAAAGTAGGGAGAATCAAAAGTAAAGGGACATTTGAAGCAAGGTGCATTTATTCTAATGACATTAAACTAAAACAAACATTATTTTTCTAAATGTTACTTTTTTCAACATTTTACAAGCTTTTTAGTTTCGTCGGGGGGAGAAGTTTTTCTGTTATATTTATAACAAATTTTGTGCCGCATCAATACTTTCTTTATCGGTTGAAAATTTTCTTCCCCTTAGTGCTTTCTTCAATGGTCAAAACATTGAAAATCACTTGGATCCAGGTCCGAACTGTACGGTGAGTGTTCCAGTACTTCGAATCCCTTCTCCTTTGTTGTTTCGGCCGTCCGCTGGGCAGAATGTGGCTGAGCTGTATCTCACTGTACCTTTTTCAACTTTTATAAGCTTTGAACGATATTTGGATTGGATTGCAGATTTCAATGTAATTCACAACACATCACAATAGTTCGATTTTCACATTATTCTCAGTGTTTGATGTCGATGGTCTGCCGGATCTTTCATCGTCACATAAAGTAGTCCTTCCTTGTTTGAAATGGTCTATCCATTCGTAGATCTTGCTTCACAATAGACAGCTGTCGCAATACTGCCCTTGCATTCGACGAATACTTTCCGCAGGTTTGAAACATTTCCGAAACAAAAAACAAATCACTGCCTACCTTTTCTCCTTAGATCTGTCATGTTTAAAGATCTGTTAAACTCCAACGACTAGCACATTAATAAGAGTGACATGTTACCTAGAAATGTTGCTGTCTATACTAATTCAACCCGGAATACTAGCAGTATTATCAAACCCTGGAAGTAGAAATTCCGAAAGTCCCTTTACTTTTTGGCTCCCCCCCCCCGGGCGGGCACATCTAAATGAGTAAAAGAAGCTTCCGGCATGGTAGTTGGATCTCGCTACCCTGGAGCGTGTAAGAAAAGATGGGGGGTTCAGCTGCTGCCAACGATGACGGAACCTACTTCCTTAGAGTAGGGTTGTACCGTGGCCGGTGATGGCCCTTAGGTTTAAACCACAGTTACCGCCAGAGTTGCTGCTTCCGGCGCTCCGGTCATTCAGTATTATTTATCCGTGTGCCTTCGGACATGTCCGAGAGTCCCTCGTTTGTAGTAGAAGGCTGAATAATATCAATTTTGTGACTAAGGTATAGCTGTGTTATGTTTGAATTGAAAATTGCTAAATAGCTGAACTGAAGATTGTTAAGTTGGTAGCTTATATAAAATATGTTCTTTTTTACAAGTTTATAGGTTAAATAATTAACGTTTTTTCAAGTAACCTTCACTATCATTATGAATACGCATAAGCCTTATTCAAATGCTCCAAAGTATTTAATTTTATTTCTAATCCATAGAATTTTAATAAATATTATCCCCTCTAGATCCCTTGATGCATTTAGGGATATTATTTAATGTTATTTGAAGTAAAAGATTTTGAAAGATTTTGATTAACACAATGTATTGCCTTATTTCCTATTGTGATGCATTAAATTAACTATTTGTGTAGGTTTTAATTATAAATTAATTCATTCCTAATTTGTATTATGATAAAATAAATTAATAATTTCATTAGTCAAATTATACAAAATTAACATCATGTAAATTCCAAAACTAGTTACTTGTATATCGAACAAAAAGAATCTAATACAATACAACATCAAAATGCAAGATTTTTTGAAGGCATTAGGTCTATTAGCTGAAGACAACAAAATATTTTAGAAAATGTTTAGCCTGTGCAGTTTTAATCAAAGAACAAATCCAACTGATATAAAGGGAGAGCTCCGGGAAATAAAGGATAGTGTAAATAGTCTAAATATGTTCCTATTGCATTTAAAAATAAGTTTCTGTATGTGAGCCGAATTTAAATTTAGACATCAGTATTCTATGCGCTTTCTGAGAAAATTTAATATTGGAAACCAAAATGAATGGCTTTCATGAGGCTCTTTAATTAACAAACTCTCTAGAGTCGTAGATATAAAGATCAGAGATGTAGAGAAGGCATGCCGTAATTTGACGATGTAGGTCATCTCTAATTTTCAATGCAATGCCAATTATAATTAAGCCTGGATATACATTTAGTTTGTAACAAGTAGTATCCATATGCAATTAATAACCGATTTGCAATATTCACAGATCTTGTCGAATATTATCGTCACAATTATGACAATGTACATTGTTTACGGTAATGAATAATATTATGATTATCTTATGTAATTTTGAAGTAGTTGCATTTATAGATTATTTGCTGAAAAGTTAAAAATAAATTTTAAAGAATTATCTCAAAGAACAAAACTTTTCACGCCATTTTCTAAATTTCTTTGTTTAAAACTAATTTTTTTTTAATTATTTCTAGAATTTCAGAATTTATAAGTATGAAATTGTTAATTATACAGTTAGTTTAGAGATAATTCGTTCAGCAATAGGATGAAAATTTTTCGATTATAGAGAAGAATTATTGCATAGTTAAATTAATGAAATTAAACTATTAAATAAGTTACTGAAAATAAAATATGTATTCTTATATTTGAGATATTTTTTGGCTGTTTATTTTATTTTATTATACAGGACGGGCACTAAGTTTAGTTTAGTTCAGTTCTGTTATATTAACGTACATTTTTTAAGTCAATACTGAGGCTATTTTGGGACGGACCACGTAGTTTTGAACCACGGTCAGATGATGAGGACGACACCTACACTTGCACCCCACACACACACGCGCGCACACGAAGCTTCCACACCACACCAGTGGGAGGACGTTTGGCCTCGACGGATTTAACGTGCACCAGATCCGCTTACAAGATGATTCTTCGGTTAAATCGGGTCTCGAGTCTGAAACCCACTTTACGACAGGACACTGGGACCGAGGCCGGATAATAAAACTAATCCATTATATCTGCCTATTACATTATTTACATTGTCGGCCTACCCGATATAATTTACGTCTAATGATAAAATTGTCAATATGTCAGTCATTAACATTTTCTTTATAAAGAGCATGAATATTGCCAATGCAAATATTTTTTCACCTATTATATCTAATTCTTATATTTCCTTTTAAAATAATAATAAATATTAATAGCAATCCTAAATGTAAATAATCATATAATAATTTAAAACTCAAATAGTTCTGTCGCATTTTTTACTAGAAAAAATACTTTACCAGATACTGAAACATTGAACATCTTCCTATATATTTATCAGCTTATAAATTAAAATACACTAATGTATAAAATATTTTTCAAGTTTTTATTTCAGAAATTTATTTCGTTCTTCAACTAAAATAAAAGAAAATGAAATCATAATTAAACGCTTTACTTCTTAGCTTTCAAATGCTGATGATATTTGTAAAGAATCATGATTGCACACATCAAGTAAAATATTTCTTTAAAAATATATCCTATTTTCCCCCCTTTCTTATGATAGTGTGGGTTGAACTTCCAGGGAATTAAGTTTTTTAGCTTTTAGAATTTTTTTCTTCTATTTTTATCATCCATTCATTCTTTGCTTTTTTTTCCATGCATAAAAATAAAAATTTAGAAAACTAGAGTCAAAGATTGTTTGATATTAAAATTGGAAGTAAGGGTAGTAAATTAATTCGAATTTATTTCAATTCAAGTTTCGATTATCACATTTTAGGAGCTGCCTTTTCATGTCTCGAAGCTAGAAAAAAGAGGTGATTACTTTTCCTTCCCTCCTTTGAATGCATTAGTATGCACCTCTTTCTCTTCAACTTAATTGAACATTGATAGAAATGATTCTTTTATTTCATCTCATGAATTTCTCTTATTCCTCTGTTCTTTTAAATTATAGAATCTTGTGAATGTTGTTACTTTTAATATGGGAATACAGACATTACTTTCGCATTAACAAAGAATTTTAAGGAATTTTAAATTATAGTATGATCGACTGAGTATTTTACCAGTTTTAAATTGTTGTTGTTTCTGATGGCATTTGTCATGGGCAAGACAAGCCCGCTGATTTCGAATGCAGCAATTTTAAACCGGGTGAGAGCGTCTCTTGTTTTTAGCAGCGCCAACTAAGGCCAAGAGTATGATTTTGCTACTCAAGCATTGCATTCGCTTGCACATCCCCTTTTCACATGGGGGCACATTCACACATCTCACAAAGAGAACAGATGAAGAACAACCATACCCGAACCCAGGATGCCCAGATCACTGTGTAGACGCACTACTCCTATGCCAGTGCGCCGGCAGTTTTAAATTGTTTAACCCGTAACTAAAGACGGGAGTCAAAATGACTCCACGTTATTCATTACTCTCATTATCACGTGGTATTTTGCCCTTGAATATAATCATCGCTTCAATACTTTTAAATTGTTTTTTTAGTAGTTTGTTGGCAAAAGTCTGAGTGTGAACACGTGCATATAACCAAATTATTCTTTTTCAAAATTTTTGTTGTTATTTATGGAGTCATTGACTCCATATCTCTGAAACTACTTTTAATCTGAATAACGCAAAAGTAATACAGAAATATATTTTAAATATTGTATTCTCTATCTTTTATTTTACAGTATCCTAACAGTTATTAAAATTGGTGTAATTCTATAATATCGAAACGAAGTAAATACTCATTAAAAGATTGTTTGGGTTTTTCTTATAACATCTTTCCAATATTTAATATTATGGCATTTAACAATTTTAATATGTATCTTTATTATTTTTTTGTAATTACATGATTTCCAGAATGTATTGTGTTTCCAAAACAAATTTCAATGCTGTTCACAAAAAAGCAAAAAACGAAAATAAAAATAACATTGGAGTCATTTTGACTCCATTTCTTTGGTCATGTGAGGAAATTCATGCTTCTAGTTACGGGTTAATGACATAGGAATTTTCTTGTGACCAAAGATAAAGTAGCATTATTTTTAACAATCTTGATTTCTCTCACATTTGTCCACAATAAAAAATTTTTGAATAAGCCGGAGCACCTGCTAAAAGACGGATACTGAGAATTTTTTTATCATAGAATTTTTAAAAGCATTTTAAAGTTTTAAATCTGAATCGTTTCAAAATGAATTATACATTGAAAGGAATTAAACACCGGGAAGTTTATATCTTAGCATCTAAAAATAATATACATTATTAGAAAGTATTAAGAAAAATTAAGGCATTACATTGACAAAATCATATTTTATGCATATCTTCGGTTAAAGCCAATTTAATTCAAAACTCCCTAGGTGAAATTCTGAATCTATTTTCATAATAATTAAAAGAAAAGAAAAAAGAAACACTATCTTCTAATTTAGGGTCGTGCATTCCCTATTAAATGTCATGGAAATGTTTCTGCCATCATGAAAGTCTCATTTGCTCCTGAGGTACGAAGTCCGATTAACTAATCCCTAATCAGGGGAACAGTGCATTTCCCTTAAATCCCAGCAGATCCACTAGTTTAATAAGAAGAAAATAACCTCACCGTGATTAAGTTGCAGCAAAACTTCATTGTGAGTAACCTTTTTTTCTATTGTTTTTCTTGGATAAAGTAAGAGTGGCCGAAATTCTCCTAGTCCAAAGCAGAGAACTGTCCCTAGAAGTATCTTAACGATGATGCAATTCCGGTCACAGTCCATTCTCTGTTTCCCGCCCATGCGAATGAGATGATCTCTGGTATTTTATGAATGCCTAGGCAGCGGAATCCGACTTTACGAGCGCAAAGCGCAGTTCCGTTGGGTATAAGAGCAGATAATAGTAGGACCAGAGTCTCCGAAGCTCGCAGTGAGAGAAATAAATATTTCTCAGTCTAACGTGTTGATTGAATTTTCCATAAGTGCGTGTACTTTCTACTTCTGAGGGAGTTAAAATTCACTGAAGGTGCGTGTTTGTTTAGTGTATAGATACGAGGAAATGAAAAAGAAATCTTCTTTCTTCTTAAATAAATCTTTTTTTTATCGATGTTCGGTTTCTTAACATCTGTCTAAATAGTTTTCAAATTTAGACTGACATAAAGATTATAAAAGGTATCAACGTTTGTTTCTAAAACAATTTAGGAAAAAAATAATATATAAATGGAAGAGAAAATTTCCGAATATTTATAACTTGAATACTAAATTAATTTATTGACTGATTTGTCACATCATTACTTTTATATTTAAAAAAATCCAGATTATTCATTAAAATAAATAATCTAAGTTGAAACAAAATCTGAAGA
This sequence comes from Argiope aurantia, assembly GCA_026543865.1. NCBI lineage: Eukaryota > Metazoa > Arthropoda > Arachnida > Araneae > Araneidae > Argiope > Argiope aurantia. The sequence goes on from JAPMOR010087676.1 coordinate 50,844, forward strand.
ACATGCAATAAACAAATCCCTTATAAATTGTATATAAAAAGCAACTACAAATTTTTAGTTACATTATTTTCCCTATTACCTGTAGCTATTTTTCAGTTATTTATAAAAGTACTTAGCAATTTTGTAAATAAATTTGTTACTTCTGAAAAGCCTTTCATAAGTGGTAAAATATTAGAAATAAATAATCACAGAATTTTTGCAAAACATTCAAGTTTCCTTTTCTTTAATTATGAAATTTCCAATTTAAAAATTGCAATGATCCAATATGAAAAAATGATGTATAAAATTACTTTTTTTTAATAGATTTAGTAAGTCCTATTTGAGTATTAAAAATCGATATATATTTAATCAAATATATTTAAAAATAATCATTTCTTGATGCATGTATTCCATTTTAATATTTAGAAGAAATCGCTTCTACATACAGCAGAATGAAGTTCATACATAGGGAAATATTACTATTTTCTTTTCAGATAACCCATACCCCAAATAATGCCAAAATTGTTGTTTATTTATCTTTATTCTGGAAACCCATGTATCTAATCCTTTAAACGTTTGGATGTTTTCTTTAGAACTTTATTAGCTAATTACTGTTTGTTAATTTTCTGACATAAAGCATTTTTATAAAGATATAAAGCATACTGATGGCAAGATTCTCTAGATTGCCTTCTTAAATTTTGTAGATAAAAATTAATCTCGCTATTTTTTTTATATATAAATCTTGATTTTCTATAAAAAAATTGCTGAATGTAATCGAAATTTGCTAAGTTCCAAAAATTTCCTTTATAGATATTTTGTAATTTTTATCGCAACTAAATTCTTTCAAGGTAAATTTTGTCAACCTTAACCGCCAATTTCTTCTGAATTTATTGGAAATTGCTAATTATTATTTATATACACTCCTGAAATTTTAGTTGCATATGTAATTTTATTTTCATTACCAAATTTACTTACCTTATGGATTTTCATTCCTTTAAAGATTGCAATAAAGTTGCTGAACTTTAATTGTTGCTTTTAAGAAGCAGACGGAATTGACAAGTAAAAACATAAAATAGAAAACAAGCGAAACCACTTTCCTTCCTTTATCGATTTATCAGTTTTCTGTTTTCCACCTCAAACTGCTTATTTCTAGTGGGCAAGTGTTTTATTGGGGAGAAGAAAATAAGAGAGAAATAAAGTTTACACGAACTAACAACTTTCCTTATTTGTAACCTATTGAAAAAAAAATAACGAAGATAGCTACACTTTACGGACATTTTAAACCGATACCTTCCTCCACTTTAATTTATTTGTAAAGGTTTTAACCTACGGTAACTATTGTTGTGGCTTTTTGCCTTTTACAAGCCCGCTGACAGTTATCTGTCCGCTGACAGTTGATTGTCAAAGCGATTTAAGCCGAATGAACGTCTCTTGTTTTTTCAGTAAGCGCCAATAAGGCCAAGAGTACGCCTTAGTTACTCAAACGTCGCAACCCTTTTCACGGTAACGGACTTCATTCATACATTTCATTACAGATTCATACATTTCATTACAGATTAATTTAGTCCTGAATCAGAGAACGATCACCTCTGAATCAGTATCACCAGTCGCATTACTCTCGACATGGAGGACTTTATGACCACGATAAATTTATACGTGCTACAGCCACAACATAAGCAGGGTTCGAATTCGCAACCTTAGAGATGCTAATTCAATTCCCTACCAACCAAGTTATCCCAGCCTCAACCTATGTAACCTAATCTATATAACTGTTATTTATTATTAAATAATATAATTTCATAAATAGGAAAGTATTACCGAGCCGTTCATTATTTAACATTAAAGTTATAATTACGGGAATTGGTTTCTCCCTATTACTTGTATTAATCGTCAACTAGGAGTTTAAAAGGCATCCATTGCATTGTTGTTCAAGTAATTTTGATTGAGGGTTTTAGAAAGTTTCAAATTTGTTTCTATACTATTGGCTACTCCTATAAACATCTCTAGCCCGATTATCAGAGAGATCTTATAGTAAATTCAGGTTGGAGCTACGAGCAGATTATTGAAATTTTATAAATGTTTTACTTCGTTCGCCTTTACCCAGGTTTTTGTAAAGCACAAAGAATGTTCAAATACGTTGCTTATGTATTTGTTATAAGTGAAAATATAAATTTGTAATATTCTGATGTTATCAGAGAAATAGCCGGAAATAAATAATTTTCCAGTATGTATATGATCTAGGATTTAATTCGTAGAGTGAGTGCGTGCGTGCATGTATGTGCGTGTGTTAATGTAGAAAGCAATGTCGCAAATCTTGCTAATTTTGATTTTAATTTGCTCAGTTTTTAAAAAATTCCGTTATAAAAAATCTGTTATTCAAGCCTGGCCACTTCATCCACATATATCAAATTTAAAGTATATATATTTTAGAAAGCGGAAAATGTCCAGGTCAGAAATGTTATTTTTCAGTTTTATTTAAATCAAAATTATGCTTTTTTTTTAATATTTTTAAAAAGTATTCTTCCACATAAACGACTTATACACAGTCTTAGGGCTAACTAGCTTAGCAATTAGATTAAACATGATGACTATAATTTAAACATGATGAACATTTTTGCTCTATTACAACTCCTTTAAAGATATTTTTTGTATAACTTTTTATAATGATTTATTTTATTTCAGTGAAGCTATTGCAGCTGCAATCGTGGCCAAAATTATAATAGATTCCTTTGAGAATCGGCTGTTACTCTAAAACATAGCAAACAAAATTTTGGTTGTAGTTCTAAAACCAAAATTATAAATCTATACACAGTTTTAAATCTAGTTATAATTCGGAAAATATTCAAATAAATATTGCAGTCTTTAAAATTTTATTATCTAAAATTAAAGTTAAATTGAAAAATTATTCACCGCTTTGGTCGTTTTTCCAATTAAATTTTCAAAGAAACAAATTTTACTTAAAGTACACCTTTGAAGATACTGAAAGGTTAGAAATATAACCATACACATAATTATGCAAATGCTTATCTCCTTTAATTCAAACTGTAGAGAATTCGTTAAATTATGAATGTTATTCGTTTAATTTTGAATACGAAAACAATTTAGAATGCAAATACCAATATTTAAACCAAGGAAAGATATTTTGAACAAAAGCTTAATTTTCTCGAAATCAAATCAAATATTAAGTATCTGAATATGTTTTACTACTGCTGAAAACATAGATTTAAAAAATTCCAAAATTAAATAAAATTATAATTTATTTAAATGTTTAATTTTCATAGAAAATATAAACAAAAAATTTTAATTATAAAAAAAATAACTATATAAAGCTGTTTTTCAGCAACTGAAATCAATGACTGAAAAATTCCAAAATGATAACATTCATAAAAATAGTTAAACTATTAAAATTAAAAAATGTTTTTAACTTTTAAATAATTAGAAAAATAATTTTTCTTGCGATATATTATAAATATTTTCGCATTACAATTATTTATTTAATATCATTCTATATACATTTACATCATTTAATCCACGAAGTGTATTTACAGAAATTGTATTAGAAAAATATTATATTAAACAGTTACTAATGTTATTAAGGATACTATTTTGTGATTTCTACAATTTTTAAATTCGTCATACTTGCTAAGATATTTCTTTGATCCTTGAATTGGTAATCAATATGTCAAAATTATGTTATGAATAATTCACATACTTTATACTGATTGATAGTTAACTCGAAATCGAAGAAGTTAGAAATAAGTTACAAAGCAGAAAATAAGATTTTGCTTTTGACAGCTCAGTCATGGCAATTTTAAAAGCATTTATCATGATAATGTAAAATATCGAAATTGATAACAACGGAAAAAGTATTAGTTCCTTATTATTTATTTCATTATCAAAAAAATTCCATATCATTTCTATAGAAGTTTATTTTCCATTGTATTATTATAAAATAAAATTATCAAAGGCAATATTACTTAAAACGAATTTTTATTCTTGTAATTTTTTTCTTATTATTTTAAATTATGGTATTAAATATGTTAGTTCATTATTGCCAATATATATATATATTAGAGACTATTTATAATTAAATTATTTTGTCCAAAATATTTATATAAATATATAAAACCAAACTTGATACTTGAAACCAAAATTAAAGATCTATAAAAAAAAAAATCGAATCTAATTTAGTCTATGAATTGTAAAATGTTCAAAGTATTTTATCTATTCTACGTGCCATAATAAGAAACTATATTCAACATTGATTGTGTATTGATTTGTGTATTCAGTTTTCAAATAATATATAGCCATCACGATGGAATGAATATGTATGGTAACACTTCTCGAGAAGTGGAGTATTTGTTTTCTGAGGCAATAGCTTCTCTCTATATCTTTACTGTAAAATCATTAATTTTTAGCATATAAAGTGCAGAACTTTATCAGATTTGAAGTAAATTTGTTAAAAAATTAATTGTCTGCCAATATGTGCATTTGCATGTATTTAAATGTGATATCTCAAAACCGCAAAGATTTAATGAAATGAAATTCGAAACGTGAACCTGTTTCCAGATTTTTAGTTGTCAATCAGGTTTCAGTTTCAATCAGTCAAAAAAAATTATTCCAAAATGCTTAGTCTTCTTCAGTATGCTAAGAAACGCAAAACGCTTATGTACAGGATATAGAAAATAAAAATATGAGCAATTATGGTGTTCACGACTTTGGCCAAAGATTCACAAATTTTAAATAAGGTGAAAGGCGATAACATCTTTTTTTTTTTTTTAAGAAATACGTTAGAATATTTTAGTAGCATTGGTTGATTGTTATTTTATGTGAACAACGAATTTCTAATTCTTAACTAAACAAAATCATTAATATCACTCATTACTTTATTGACTTCTTTGCACAAGTTTTAATGCATAAAATGTCGCTTCATGATGCCGTTATTATAAAGAATACATGTGGAACTTTTATCTCTTGACAAAAAAAAAAAAAAAAAAAAAAAAAAAGTAGAAAAAAATTTTAGTTTTATCGACATTTACATCATTCCAAAAATTTAGTTTAGAATTAGCAAAACAACTAATTAGTTTCCATTTCTTCAATTCAGAGAAAGAAACGCGTAATTCAATTTTTGAAAGTTATATCTTCTCGTTTCTCAGATAATAACTAAATTGTGCACATTATCGTAACGCTCGAAGAGATAAAAGGATAATTTCATGTTTAAAAGATAAGCACTTCTTTGAATAGAGTTCAATAAATTATGAGGCGTTTTTATTTCTCTTCGACATATTTGCTTTTTAAGCTTTTAAATTACTGTCCCAATTCGATGAGTCCTTTCAGTTTCGGGGAAATCTCTGAAAACCATTTATGTATATTTAAAAAGGGGGGTTGGTATTTTATCACGGGTCATTTAAGGGATATTATTGTAATCGTATATTTGATTAGGACTGGAAATTAAATAAAATGGAAGAAAATTTATACCAATCATAATAGTTTTAAGGATGAAATAAATCGCATTTCAGTCATAGACTCCTTATTTTAGAATTAAATTTTCTTCCATTGAATGTAAGATTAATTTAATTTTTTTTCCTTCGCCTTTTGATTTTATTAATGGATTGAATCGCATTCAGAAATTCATTATGCATAATGATAATAAACTAAAGAAATTTGGTTCATTTAAAAGGATATGTTAATGCATTTGCATATTTTTTCAATTATATTTGCATATTTTTTCAAGCTGCAAACATCACTGAAAATAAAAAATAAAAAAATTGCAATGGCATTTTAATATGGCTGAGATCACAATTATCTTAGAGAAAAAAAAGGTTTGAAAGTCACCAATTAGTCAGCGATTTTACAATAAAGCCATTTGCGTATTAAAATAAAAAAAATTCTTAATTAACATATATGTTCATCCAAACCAATTTTGATACATCGAAATCATAAGTGAGTATTTCCATTTTTTGTTTATTATTATTATTGTCATTGTTCCATATTAATTTATTTATTACTAGCCGCCTTTGGCGACCAGCCGGTTCGTCAATCTTAATGTTCGATTAAATTTTAATAATTAAATATTTTACACAATTTCTACTTTAATAGATTCTTCATCAAAATATTTTAAATTTCAAATTTTGATAGTTATATAATTCACTCATAATATTATAAAAACCTTCAGTCATAACGTAATATGTATCTCTCTAATTTTCTGTTAGCTCCCGTAGAATTTATGCTTTAAATTAAAGTGGAAAGAATTAATCTGCAATTAATATAATAATATTTTTTACTGAAACAAAGCATTTTTTATAATATGATTACTGATAACAGAGTCACTGAGCGTTTAAACTTTATGGGCACTAAAGAATATCTTTCTTAATTTATGTAATATCTCAAGAATTTCTCAACAAAAGTTTCTCAGATTCATCATGAACAGATCGATTAATTAACAATGTTTAATTTTAAATGCATCAAACACTAAGAAAATAAAAAGAATCGTTGAAAATAATCGGTCGAAAACAGGTTTAAAAAAATTACTTAAAAAACGATGTACATAAAACTATAAGTATATACAAAAAATATATAACTAACATAAATACAATTTAATTACAAAAACATGCACCTAGCCTAAAAATAAATTAAATCATCCGTTGGTAATGGTTGTCATGTCAACAATCAGAATACAATGCGCATGCGTGAATTTTCAACGCCAGTTACGGTAACGCAAATGCGTGAGTTTTTCTACATCAGTTGGGGTAACGCTATGCAGATTAGAAATTTTCAATTTCCTTTATTCTGTTTTATTTTACTACAAAAGTACTTCAGAATGAATCTGAAAGATCGATTAATTAACAATGTTTAATTTTAAATGCATCAAACATTAAGAAAATAAACAGAATCGTTTGAAATAATCGGTCGAAAAATCTTAAGCCTAGCCTTATTACTGTTGGGAAAAAACTGAAACCTTACTCATTTGGCCGTGGGGAAAATGAAAAGATTTTTTTGGCGGGAAAGTTCGTTTTTAATTAATAATTAAAATTCTTATTAAAAATTCAAAAAAGGGACCCAGGTGCACATTTCCGACCTCTAAGGTTACATGTGCCAAATTTGGTAGCTGTAGGTCAAATGACCTGGCCTGTAGAGCGTCAACACACACACACACAAACACACACATTGAGCTTTATTTATAAGTATAAGTCGCTTCTGACAATCAGCTAAATCGGTAAATGCATCCAAGAGATATTGGGCATATATTAATTTCAATTAAATCGTTTAGTTAAAATCATTTTGAACTTCATATCCATGATTCAATCAAATTGTCAAACATTAAAGCCATGTTATTTTAATAGTTGTACCTATATGCTCTGTTCTTTCTATATATGAACTTTTCGAAAAAGGACCATTACTGCATAGTAAAGCTATATAGACACTAAGCATAATCTTTTTTTAACTTTAAACAATGGAAAGAAATTATATGTATGACCAAATATTTGATAAAACATTGAAAACTGATTTCAGTTTCATTAACAACAGTGAAAATATTGCTATGAAACATACTTAAAAATATGTTAGAATGTTGATTAAATATAAAGAATTTTGCATCAACCTAATTGACATCACTGAATTGATCATTGTTTGAACTTTAGAGCGCTGTAATATTCATTGCTATTTTGAAAAAAAAAACATTCGGAAGCTAACTTATTTTTAATTAATTAAGGTTCTAATCAAAAGTTCAGAAACATCTCTTCGATATACCCATTTCCACTCTCCTACGTATATCTACGAAATTTGATAATTGTAGGTCAAATAGTCTGGCTTGTAGAGCACCAATATATACACACAAATTCATTTTTTTTAATATTTATGTATACATTTGTATTTATTATTCGAATTTATTTTATGTCCATTTTTGTATCTGTTTCTTTTATAATGTTTTGTTGTTTGTTCCTTGATGATTTGTTCATGTGTAAATGAATTATCAGAGAACCAATTAAATCCTCAGCTATTTTGCCATTCAGTCAAAATTCCTTATGCCAAAAACCATCCACAACCAAAGACCACAATTGTGGCATAACAGGCAGAATTTCTATAGACGTATGCTAACTTGTACTGTATTCCCTTAAAACAGTTTCCAAGTAAAATATTTGTGAACATTGAGCTAACCCATACACATATTGCATCCTTAAAATGTTTTAGAAAATCTGCATATATATTATCTTGATATTGCATAGACGATATTTCATATGAATATGATATTGGCTTAATTTTCTATATTTTGAAATCTTCAATGGCATTAAAGTATTTATGGATGTTTTACAGAACAGTCCACTTTGTAAGAAGCACTTTACCGTTTGTACCGTAGAATTTTAGCTATTAGCAGCATTTTATATTATTGGTTTCCTCTCGATATTTAGTGTTTGTGTTAAATAATGGACGTCGTTATCTAAAGTATGAAATCATTTTTTTTATTTAAAATCTAAAATTAATGTGTATAATCAGAAATTTATTTTTCAAACCAAACAAATTCGATCTATTTTATTACTATGCGCTTTCAGCGCAATTTCTGAAATTACTATCACATTTGTTCCTTTCCAAGATTCTTTTTACGGTTAAATATAGTTCAAAAAAAGGTAGCAATGTCTTATGTATTTAAAAACTTTTAATCTTTCACGCAGAAAATGAAATTGCTTCTTTCCCTAAAATAAAATTGTCATAAAAAGAAAAGTATTATATAAGAAAAAATAAAGAATAAAAGAAAAAAAAACCTTATTTAGTAAATTACATATTTTGAACCAATGTAATATATTATTATAAATGAATTGTGAATTAAATTATTATGATGGTTCATGCCATGCTTGAAATAAAACTATTTATTTAAGCATCTTTATACTTGATTCGGAATTTTTATACTGATCGCTTAACATATTAAACTCAAAAAGTGTGTAGAAACATTTTTAGATATAAAATATGCAACAGTTGTTTCAAGCGATTGCAAAATATTTTAATAATAATCGAGAAATATTGAAGAAGAAAATTTCATATATAATTTAATTGATGCAAAAAATGTAATTAATATCTCAGCGAGCAATTTTTAATATATCAAACACATATATTTTTAAATTTTTATATTTATTTTAAGAATTGGCTCTAAAGTTTATAACAGTAAAAAAAACTGGGTGAATAAAACAAGGAAAAAACTGAATAATTTAATTCTTCTTGTTTAAATAACGAAAGTTATTAATTTTATATTATTTAATATGAAACAAAAAACAAAAACAAATTTCATACTAACTTAGAAATCAAAAAAAAATTCGTCAAATAATAAAACTGATATGATTTCTCTGAAAAGTGACACAAAGCATGCGAATTTTAAAAGATTACATTATTCAAAATTGTTATTCTTATGAATGCAATATTGAATTATTTCGTAAAGGACCATTAAAGGATATTATTTATGTTTTATATAAACAAAAAAATAAAATGCTTGAAGAGTAAAAATTAAATGGAAAATGAATAGAAAATTTCAAAGTGGAAAATAAAAAATAATTAATTTTTACAAAATTTTCTATGCAGCGAATGAATTAGAAACATGGCTAACATTCAGAATTTTTCAAACAAAAACTATGAGATAATACAAAAAATATTTTTCCTTCAATAACTGCTAATGTGAGTAAATTTATTGGTAATTGTATTTGAAGTTCGTTCTATGTTTTTATTATGTGAATTAGGTTTCAAAAGTAAGAAACATAACGAGATTCTTTCACTAAACCCGTAACTGCAGACAAGAATTTCCTCACGCTGCTAGAAACGTGGTGTCAAAAGGACTCAATTGTTATTTTTCTTTTTTGTCTTTTGTAATCAGCATTGGAATTTATTTTGAAACAGAATACATCATGTAATTACAAAAGTATTTAAAAAATAATATTACAACTGTTAAAAGTAATATTATTAATTGTTGGAAAGATGTTCTAGAAAAAATATTTATACAATCTTTTAATCTGAGAATTTTCTTCGTTTAGATATTACGGAATTACTCTAATGTTAATAACTTGAAATTTAACAGACAAAAATGAAGAATACAATATTTTAAAATATTATTTAAAGAATATTTCTTTATTCCTTTTGAAGTATTCAAATTTTAATGCAGCAATATAAAACAATAGACCCACAGAATCGCATAATTCCACTATATCCAAAATACGCAAATCTAACATATCTTGATCTTTATATTTTTGCCTACTTGCATTAAATTTAAGATTAGTATATTTTACAATCATAAGTAACATTTCGGCCGAGAAAATGTAGGTCCAGGCTTCATTTTTAGTCAGATATAGCATTTGAAGATTAGAACGAATTCTGAGCAACTTCAAAACAATATCATGCTGAGGCATTAGGGAATGTACACTCTAACGGCTAACCACTTGAAACTATTTTTTCTTTGCACATAGAAATAATTTTTCATGTCAACCATGCCGTTCTCTTTTCTTCCAATTCTATATCCGAATTTTTTTCACTTTTTTCATCGCGGTCGCTTATAATCGCTTCCATATCGCTAATATCAGAATCATCTTCCGACATCTTGCATTCTTCAAACCTTTGCATTACAATTTTATCAAAATCTAGATCATATGGCCGATTTTTTTTTCCTAAAAAGTTCTGGTTGAGTATTATTCATTTCTTTTTAAACGACAATGTATTATTTTAGACAAAAGAAGCAAATTGTAATGCGATATATGTAGAAATTAACTGGTGCGTTAATCACAGTATCAGAGATATGGAGACAATGACTTCATAAATAACAACAAAATATTTGAAAAACGAATAGCGGTTATACGGGCGTGTTCATACTTAGACTTTTGCCAACATACTGCTAGAAGAACAACTCGAAGGTACTGAGGAGATGATTGCATTTAAGGACAAAATACTACGTGATAATCAGAGCTAAAGAACAACGCGGAGTCATTTCGACTCCCGTCTCCAGTTACGGGTTAATCTATTATGAACAGAAGGTAAATAGGAAATGAAATATATAAAATATTATGGTTTGTTACTGATAAAATTATAATACTGTTATAGTAAATAAATAAATATCGCATAGTTTTTGAATGTTCCTATTTCAAATTAATTTTAATAAAATAAAAAAAAAATAACATTAAATCAAGAAACCACGGAAAAGCTTTTCAAAATTTGGGGGAAATTGCGGCTTTTTACTTGAAAAATGAGTGAACGAAAAGGATTTTCTTTCATCCAAATTCATCTTTATTGTTTCGTAAAGTCTGTCTTTTGTAGGGTATATTACAAAGGAGCATGTCATTTTATATTTATAATGGTGATGAGAATTTCAGGAATTTTTTTCATACATATCAATAGAGAAAAAAATATTTTCATTTTGAATTTATCAGCCACAAATATTACATGCATTAGTATAAAAAATAACAGAAAACTTACCAAGTTTTCTGCACATGTGCAGGAGCACATGAATAGACATACTACGACAAGGAAAATAGTTGAATTTGTTCCACACATTTTATAGCATCGTCTTATCAATAACCATCAATGTTTCCTTTATAAATTCCCTGAACTCTTCTAATTTATTACTTAATATTATTTGAAAGCATGTTAAATTTCACCAAATAGACATAGTTTAGATAACATTTACCCTGTTCAACCCCGTCAGAAACTTATTACAATCGATCAACATTGAAAGACAAATGTTGATTGAAAGCAAATAAACCATTTATAAATCAGTATAAAAGTGCCAAGTTTGAGGTGTTAGCATAACATTCTGTTTCATTTATTAATTCCGTTCTGATGTGCATACTTTTAAAGCAAATTTTAATAACAAAAATAAATCCTATCAAGAATCAAATGTATAGAATTATTTGAAAATTCAAAATGAATATTAATATTCCAGCAAACCAAGAGTTGATAATATGTAATATGAATTCGGTTTCAAACTCCAACTGGATTATGCATTCTTTCTATTTAATGCACTTTAATTAGTACAATAGAACAATGTTGTAAAATTAGCCTATATTTTTATGGAATGATGAACCAATCTGATCCCCTAAGGAGAGAGATATATTCGAATAGTGGTACCTTTACTAAAGAAATACCGAATTTGTATTTTCAATAAACATTTTTATATATTAATATGTTATTGCATTTTTTTTTGTTGTTTAGCAAAATCATAATGTATGACGTCATTTTTTTTTGAAGATAGCACCGTAATGGCATAAAAATTGCTTGTATCCATGTATCATCAACATGCAATATACACATTTATGTTTTTATATGCACGTTTCTTCTGGCAAGAAAATACATATATTATAAAATACAACATATATAAAATACAATAGATTATAAATAATAATTACTTGTCGCTTCAAGAAATCACATATTTTTACAGGAATATTGGTTATGTTCGATTTCAGATATATCGTTTAGATATAACTCCTTACCTATGATTCTGCCAAATTGTTTGATATTAAAGTCGTATTATTTTAAATATTTCAAGATATTGTAACATCACTTTTTTTTATCTGTCTTGTAAACCACACATACGCAGTTATTAAACAGAAACCTTCTTCTTTAGCTCTCAACAATGGAAAAAAAATTAATTGATAAAGTATTTGTTGGATCAATGAAAGCAGTTTGAATTTCAGAGCAATTATGTAATCTACTGCTGGAAATCTGAAAAATAATATTTTAGAAAAATTTTCAGAATTCAGGGAAAATTTGTACAATTATTAAGCAGATATCATTAAACATAGAATTGATTTTTATATTCAAAAACCGTATAAAATTATTTTATGTGATATATTCAGAAGTTATTGCAAGGAAATACCGAAATTATCTGAATATTTAATCAATTAAAATTTTAAAAAATCCCTTCCATGTACATGCTTTTATCCTCCAAGATATGCATTTCCAAATTTGGCAGCTGTAAGTCAAACGGTCTGGTCTGGATAGTGCCAATACATACCTACACATTCATCTTTATTTTTAGTATCGATTGCTAGGGAAAGAAATAATAATGATCGATTTCAATTGAGAAAAATATTGTGGTATTGGAAGCAACTATACTAAAATACCTTATTATTATACTAGTATACTTTACAATAAAACAACTATCAAAGAATAAATTTAATTTTGAAATCCAATGTATATTTTGTAGAAAAATGTGTCATGTTATAGCAGTTAGACAGAGGTCAGTTGTATGTTGCCTAAGAAAACAAATACTATTCTTCTCGATAAATTTTATCATACATATTCATTCCTATGACGGCTATATATAATGGCGAAGCTATATATTATTTGAAAATTGAATGAAGAATAGTTGCTTTTCGGACTTCAAGCGATTTCATTAAAAAAATTATCTTCGATGTTACCAAAATATATTTATTTACTTTTGCAGATGCACTAATTTCTAATTTTACTTTTCTAATTCACACATTCGTTTATAAATAAAAATTTTAATATATATTTTTGATATTAATATATATTAAAACATAATATTTTAACGGATTCATTACACTAGTAAATAAATATAATTTCAAAATTCTGATATTTAGGATTCAAATTTCAGATAAATAAAATTTAATGAGAATAATCTAGGCGTCATAAAAGAATGAAAGTAATCTATTCTTTTGAAATTCTGCTTCTTTCATCAGCTTAAAGTCTTAATTTTCTTTCATTGTATTTCATTTGCATAAGTAAAAGCTTATTCACATTTCGAAGAAAGTAAATAAGCTTCTTTCTAGAATTTTCTAATTATTTTCCGAATTTAAATAAAAGAGGCAGAAAAGTTAGGAAGAGTTTCAAGATTAAAGATAATTCTTCTTTTAGACTGTCTGTCTTCTTTCTTCTTTCTGAAATAGAAAAATTCCATTTGCATCATAATGACAGTATGAATACAATTCCAAGTCTTAATCAGATTGAGTAAAAAAAAAGAATATATTTGATTAAAATCGTCTGTCGAACAGTAAATATTAGAAACTAATACTTTTAAATAGAAAATTATTTTCCTCCATGAATTTCATACTATTTCGCCCAGGATATTTCAGAAATTCCTTAAAATTCTCAATTAAATCAGTTACTTTCTGATTCCAAAAACTTCTTTTGCAAATAAAAATGGATTAACTATATTATTATGTATATTAAATGTTTTGATGTATACATTAGTAAACATTATCATAAATTTCTTTAAAATCTATTTTTTACAATTTAAAATAAATCGTGAAAATTCAACTGATAAGTACTCATTAGAAATAAACTAAAAAAGACTTTTATCCAAAGTATATTTATCAAAAGAAACATTTTAAAATCTTAAGGCACACATAAAAGCATTGGAAACAAGCAAGAATATTGAAATATATATTTTTTTCTGTAATAAATGTATAGGAATTTTTATTTCATCTAATATAAGCAATTCCAAATTTTGAACTAAAAATATTTTCTTACAGTTTAATTGATAATAGTGTAATTTTATATTATTATTTTCACTTTCATGAATTTTTATCTTTATTATGCATCAAATTCAAGTCATTTTAAACTTATTTCATTCTATATAAACATTACATTAAAATTATTGTTAAAGTATTCGGACATTGAAAATAATTAAAATATTTATCAAAGAATACAACTAAATGTCTAAATCACATTAGGTAAAGAAAAAGAGTACATTTCATTAAAATCGTCTGAAAGTAGTAAATACCAGAATCTGATGATTTTACAAAGGAATTTACTTTCTCCCATGAATTTGATATTGTTTCGATCAAAATATTCAAGAATTCTTTTAAAAGTTTCAATTTAATCGATTATTTATGTTTCATTCCGAAAAAGGCTTTTGCAAATAAAATTCGATTAATTATATTAATATATATATATATATATAT
>JAPMOR010087676.1:70713-144594 GCA_026543865.1 Argiope aurantia
ATATATATATATATATATATATATATATATATATATATATATATGTATTGAATATTTTGCTGTATACTTCATTAGAAATTTGCACAAATTGTGTTAAAATCTATTTACAATTTAAAACAGGCGATAAAAATTTTACTAACACATATTTATAAGAAAAAAATTGAAAATACATTGTTATCCCAAATACAGCAATCGTAAAAAACTTTTTAAAATCTTGATACCCATATACAAACGTTGAAAATCATTTGTGAGAGCAATTACTTTGGAATACTTTTTTTTTTCTATAATAAATTTTCAGGATTTTTTTTATTTCATTTGATTCAATTAGTTCCACATTTTATAATAAAAATATTTTCTTGCGATAATACTGGCAATAGAGTACTTTCATATCATTTATTTCATTTATTTCAATTTTTTTATACTGATTATACATCAAAATTTTAATAGTCTTTAATATATTTCATTATTTATTATTATATTTATTATGAAAATATATTAGCGTTCATAATAATTGAAAATTATAAGCCAAAAAATCAGGATAAGAATTATTGACAGCGGATAAAATCTTCAGTAATTATCAGTATTTAATTCTTTAATACAACTTACAACTATCTTTCCAAGCTGAATGTTCAAACAACTCTACTTATTAAATTTATCAAGCCTTAATTATTTAAAATCTCATTAATCATAAAATTTTTAAAATATATTTATATGCTATAACTTTCAAAATAGTAAATTTTTACAACACTATACAACTTTTTTAATCATTGTCATGATTGAACTATGATAGTTTGATTCAATTTCGTTACAATATTCCACAAAGATTAGTTTTCATTTCAAAAAACCTCATATTCCCCTTTAATATAAGAGAAATAAAGATGGGATGTTCATTTTCTGCGATTTGTAAATGATATTTTTATTATCGAATAAGTCACGCATAATTCGTTGTTTCGATAAATATTAATTTTAGATGAAAAATAAGTAAAACAAGCTAGAATATACACATCAATAAAGATATCTGATTAGCAATGATTGAAAAATAAATTCAGGAAATCTAATTATATACTTAATTTGATTTTTAATTAAGTTGCAGGCAAATTACTAACTTTTTATAAAGAACTTTTTCATTATTGCTAATATTATATCTGTTTCAAATGCATTGACAGAGCTATGCCATTAAGATTTAAGATTTTTAACTAACATTTATGCTTTTAACATAGTTGAAATTTTAGTTTAGAATGTTTATTGGAGTCAAAAAAATTTATGCTTGACTCTAGAATCCGAATTTGTTAATTTCTATTAAATTTTTAGTGAAATTCATTCAGAGGAATTCTATATGTGTGGCTCTCCGAATATAAGTAAACACAATTAGTACAAAATAAAAGAAGTTAGACCGATAGAATTTGGATTACACAGATTTAACAACCAAATTGTGGATATCTGTCAAAGTTGGGAGCAATTCTGTTGAGGGACTGATTTTCTATTAGTTTAAACTTTCTCATACATATAAACTCGATAACTCAAAAAATGAGTGATTCAAATATTTGAAATTTCTTATATTATTTCATGACTACAATTGTAGGTCTGTGTCAAACTGTGATTTGAATTGGTTAAAAACAGCACGTCTAAAACATTTTATTAAACTTAGAAACAGCACCCTTTTATATTAAAAATTAAGAATCATTTCATAGTAGTAAATTTTCCGATTTAATATAAATATATATATATATATATATATATATATATATATATATATATATATATATATATATATATATATATATATATTGAATATAGTAATTATTTCTTAGAGCCATTATAAGAAACAGGGAAATGAAGATACGTAATAGACAAAATTAAATTAAAATGCATATATATATATGAATTTTATACAGAATTTTTTTTTTTGGTTTCTTTGATTTATTTCCGTTGTTTTTTCATTGGATTGAATGGATGTGAAGTTTAGCTAAAATTTTTCTACTTTCTTTAGATTTTTATGTAAGGAAAAAAAGAATTAAAGTTAAGAAATATAATTAATATCCAAAAGAATAAAAAGGTTTTAAAAAAACTTTAAATTCTAACAATGAACTAAAAGTTTCACATTGTTATTTTTTCATGTGTATTTAAACAAAAAGAAATGAGGAAATACCAAAATTCTTATTAATCTGTCTTATTTCAATTAATTATTTCCTTTCAAATGAAATTAATTTTTTTTACTCTAATTAAAAATTTCCTCACATGTGAAGCCGCAATTACTTTCAGACGTGAAGTTTCAATTATCTAATTTTTAAATTGATTTGACGTGGAAATGTTTTCTATTGAGAGAAAAATACTGAAATTTGTTGCTTTAATTAATTTTTTATAGAGAAAAAAATAATTTCATAATGATTGTAACTAAAGAAAAATTACGATTCAAAAAATTTTAATTAAAAGATCAAATGCAGATGGCAGAAGGATGTTCAAATTAAGATATACTGATTCATTATTAATTAAATAAAGAATTTCCACACATTCGAATATCAAATAAAGGAAATAAACACATTTTTTTGCATTTAAGTTTAATTAAAGTGTAAAACGTTGTAGCAAAAGAAAGATTTAAAAATCATTAAATAATTTAAGTGTGAATCAATTTGACTTTATTAATTAATTATTTATAAAATAAAGTATTAAAACCTATAGATATTTTTAAAATTCTCAAATCATTGCATTTTATGCTCTTATTCTCCTTAACAAAGGGATATAATCGCAGCAAGTTATTTTCAATTCAATATTATATTTAGAAACATGTAGTTTATGAAATAGTTCTTACATTTCTGCATTATTTAAAAAGAATAATGCATATATGAAATGATTCCAAAATAAATGTCATTTCAATCAAAATAATATTAAGAAAGTTTTCATTATTTTTCCCTCATATTGTATAAATGCCCTTGAGCATTTATTAAATTACATTTTTCTTATATTTTCATAATATTTCTACAATATTTTCAATGATTTCATATGAAGTCACAAAAATGCTGATACAATTTAACGTCTATAGAACAAAATGCTGTACAAAAATGTCTATGGAAAGTTTGAAAAAAATAACATATTTCGTTTGTATAAAAAGTTTTAATAGGCAGAATTCGTAAGAAAGTTGGAAAACTGATTGAATAATGAGGTGTTTTTTACTTTTCTATTCGTTTTTTTGTGTGTGTGCGTGCATGCGTATGGGGGAATTTTTTTATTTTAAAAATTATTTTAAGATTTAATTAATATTCAGAATTTCTGTTGATCTACATTTTGACAAAGTTAGAAATTTTAAAACATATTTCTTAGAATGTTTTTTATTTATTTCGAAATGGAATTCCAAAGTTGCCACACTCTGAAATTAGCTCTTATTCCCATTCGAGTGAAAGCGGTGTATTTCAGTGCTTTTGTACCGTTTTTCATCACCAGAAATAATGAATTTCGTGTAAAAAATTAAAAATATTTAAGTTATGAAATTGATATGAAACATTAAAAATATTTTTAGTTAAATTTCTAAAAAAAAAACATTTCACATTTTTTTCATTCTTTTGATAAAACAAAATGTAAAATTCTTACATTAAGACAAGATAGAAATTACATAGAAATAATTTAACGTAATTATTTCTTTAAGAATTGATTAATTGAACATGACTGTGTCTGCTATAAAGTGATCAGTAGTAATGTAGGTGAGCTATGTTTACGGACTTTGTCATTATTTAAAAAATATATTAACATTTACCAACGGATGTATTCTTACAACCTATCATGAAGTGAAACTGAATCGTAGTTCCACCACATCAATGAATATCATATATAATATAAGATTTGGATAGTTTTCTTTAAAAATTTCTATAAGTTATTTTAGTATATGACAACACAAATAGAAATTTCAATTTATTTTCTGGAGATAGAAATACTCCTTTGGCTTAAGATTAAAATCTTCATATAAACTACTTTTACCGTAGGGGTCCTTTTGACCATTCGAACAAATATTGTTAAGAATACATACATTTATATTTAAATATGTCACAGCTTGATAGGGAAGCACATAGATATAAGTAGAAATAAGTATGTGTTAGTAAAATGTGTGTATATAAGGAGTAAGAAGACGAAGAATATTATAGGTTGTTAGTAAGAAGATGTATTAGTCAATGTTTTGGTATAAAATGGTGGTAGAAGAATAGATGGTCTTGAAGACCTAGATTAGAAAATAATCACTTTTTTTAATAAATAAACACAGAATAACTGCCTTTTCATCACACTACACCTTAACAAATATATTTAATATATGAAAGGTTTATTTTTCTTCATTAACTTCATAATAAATAGGTCAATTTATATTTTTTCTAATAAAATACCGAAAGTGGTCATTTTGACCCTTTTTTGTTTTCAGAAATAGGTATATACCAACTCATGGTAAACGTAGTGATAATAAATACAAATGGGAAATTTAAACCATGATTTATATAATTAATAAATGATTTTGTCATAAAAATATTAACTTTGGTGATTCATTCAAGTTATTCTACATCTTACTGATATTAACTGATGTTGACCTATGTTGACCGATTAAATGTATTTACTTTTGATATGAAAGAAAATTCAACTTTATATAAAAATATTCTGATCTGGAATTTATTCAATGGCAATTTTATAATAGTAGCTGAAACCCATGTATCGCATTGAGTAGATCGATATAAGCAATTATAAATAATATACAGTACTTCAAGAAACAGGTGTTCATCGCATTACCAATCGACAGTAGGAATTTTTCAGATTTTTGTAAATATTTCAAAACTTTTGCAGATATGTATCTGATTTTTAGTATTCCAATGTTTTAATATCCCAGCTATGCTATCACGCTAAAATTTTATTATATTAAAATTTATTTATTTTTTAAACTAACAAGTTTAAGAATTTGTTTTAAAAAATTTAAAAATATACTTTTTATATAAATTTATTTCATTAATTTTTGTAGTAAAATTAAATTCTTTAAATGAGCAAACAATATTGAGAAATATATTATACTTTCTGAGATATCAATAAATTTTTTATGATTCATTTAACGTTCAACGCTCATTATTTTTCAAAACTTAATATTCTCGAAATTTTCATCAGAAACTGACTAAAAAAGTTTTTGGTGTCCTATATCTTGACAAGTAATTGATAGAGGTGAAAAAAATTGACAGGCATAATGGGAACATTTTGAGACACAAATTAATAAACTATGTTAATTAGCTCAGTTAATCATTGTGCCTATTTAGACGAACCTGTCCCCTTAAGCCATTTTAATCAACACCACCTTTGTGAAGATGCGATAATAAATAAGAATTTTACAGTGGTGTCTTATTATTTATAATGATGCCTGTACCTACAGTTTGTGAAATATTTTTTTCATTTCATTTAGGGTATCCGACTAAGTTCGGAGGGTTTTTTTCGAAAAAACAAATATTTGAATGTTTGTATGATGTTTTTTTATTAATATAAGCATAAAACGATAAATAAAAGTCAAATAATTTAAATATATAGTCAGCTTTAGAAGAAAAAGCGTATTTTGATGTAAATTTAGCTTTTATTTAGAAAAACTAGGATTGTTCTACAGAAAGAAATTCCATTTTGCTTTGTAACATTACATGTGTAACATATCTTTGAGTGTAACTAACCGTCATCTGAGAATAATATTCAAAAATAAATTTTTTGTGTGTAATATATGAAATTATCTTTGAAATTTTAGAATTTTCTTTCAACAATTTTAATCATAAATCCACTTCTAGAGCATTCATCATCGAATCCGTATTTCATCACATTCTGCATAACATAACGAGCACTAATGACAAATTTCATTAAGATATTTTGTTTATTTTTTGAGATGTGATTATATTTGTACAGCAGAATTATAAAAAAATAACTGGTTCTTTAGAAAATGCGTTTAAAATTTTTAAATACTTATAAATAAGCACCACTTACATGTCAACAGTTTGCTACAACTTGACTTCTAATTGACATAGAGACAATATAATAATACCAATGGAAACAGAAAAAGTTCCTATTTTTTAAAACTGCAAAAAAAGTAAAAATAAGAAAGCGAATTTTCATCCAAATTCATGTTTTCAACCTAGTTGGAGGCCATAATTTTATTTGTTTTTCCCTATGCCTTTTTTTTATTATTATTATATTAGTATTGCCCTCCAAATCTGTTCGTGAATCTCCAGTCAACTTTTCCCAAAAAGTGGAAAAGTTAAGATTGAAAGTTTTTTTGATAGGGGGTTGGGAGAAGAGAACTACTTATAAGCTTCGCTTCCTCCACTCTAGCAGAGGGGAAAAACAAAATTAAGAGCAGAAAATCTTATTACGATATGATTTTACATTTTTGTATAAAACAATTTAAAGATTTGCGTGCAAAACAACTTTTGTTAATCAGCTTATAAAATGCAACCTATTCATTGAAAAGTATACTTTCCAACTGATAACTTTTCCTCTTAAGACGTTCCAAGAAAATTTTTCAATCGTTATTTTCCTTTCTTTAATAACCAGTTTGCAAACTTAAAACTTTACAACAATTAGGTAATGCAAAGTTAAGATAAAGAAGCCTAAAACATATGCCAATTAAGAAAATACATAGACTAGAGCTCATTTCACGTAGTAATTCATTCTCCTTCAGGAGTAATTATTATTTACGATAATACTGAAAGTCTAGGAATAAGAAAGAAGAAATTTTAAGCCCGAATAAAGAATATGATGCTCTTCTGCTCTTTTTTCAGGGAATTTTCTGTAGCTTTTTATCGATACCGAAGGATGCCCTTGTGAGTAATTACTTACAGAAACAAGTAATAATAATTATCAGCATTTTATGCCAGATAATATTTTCAATGGCTTAGTAGAAGGAAAGTGTAATCTTTCCGCAATTGTATGGGTCGGTTACTTTCAGCAATTTACTCTATTTACAAGTTCTCTAACTAAGAAAGTGAAATATTTCCTACGTTCTAGTAAACAAATGCAGCATTTAATTGCATAATGAGCTGAGTACAAAAACAAAGATTTTTTTTTTACCTGAGAGAATAAATTAAATCTTTTCTGCCGTAATCATTAAAGTAATTTTAATCTAATTGAATTCTAACTTAATTATATGTAATGAATTTTTTATTAATGCAAATTTAAAACGAGTTTTTAGAATGCTTTTAATAGTGATTGTTCCAAAGGAAAGAGCTATTAAACGATGAGTTCTTTATTATTTAAATACTGCAAGGTATTACTTTTTGCACATGTTTTAATTTCAAATTCTTTAAGATAGGTAACCGATCAAATTCTTTAACAAAAAAAGACATTCGTTATTGAAAAAAATCTGACTAAATATTAAAATATATTTTATTTTCACTATTAAATATCAGAAAGCAAAATTCAGAACTAATATACAATTTGGACATATTGTTAAATTTGAAAAAAACTTTATCAACATTTTATGAAAAGCAAGATTCTTTAATTTGCATTAAAATTGCACTCTTCCCAAACTCGAAAAATATGTAGTTAAAAGCATTTTAATAAAAGGAAAGATTTTTAAGAATCTGCAAAATAAAAAATAAATACAAATGTTAATGCTTTAAGCAATTATTTTGCAAAGTAGTTTTTTTTATATGTTTTATATTTTTTATATTATAGTTTTATTTTATATTTGTGTAAATACTTTTCATAAATATTTTATGATAATAATAATTTTTTATTAGTGCAGTATAACCAAAAATGTCTTAAAACTTCATATAACTGGCACTTCTCTATTTTTATAATATAATTACATGAAATATTTTCTTCGAATCCTAACATCCTATTTGTTATTAAAACTAACACGTTTCGAGAGAAATTCAATAATAATTAATATAAAAAGCTGACTTTCTACAAAAGTTTATTTGAATCAACATAAAAATATTTCTCCTAAGCTCATTTCTCTAATAAAACTCATAAACATTTGATTACTTGAAAGTAATATATCCCTATTCGTTTATTTACTACAAGTTTCAGTATATATCTCATATTCATTGACATTTAATCAGTGCTTTCAACCAAGGGTGATATGTAAAAATTATATATACCCAAGGAGAGCTATGTATTACGAATTACTTTAAAAGAAACAACTTCAAAAATTCAAAATTATTTTGACTTATTCAGAAAAATTTTCTCTTTGATGAAGTTTAAATTCGAAAAAGCAAAACAAACCTTGAATGAAAGTCCTAAATTAAACTGTTTCTTGAGTTATGTGCGAACTATCGTATGAAAACTATAACTATAAATCAATTTTAAAACATTCTTTTTATTCAATTTAGAAAGAAATATTTCGCTTATAGTACAAGAATTTTATGGATTTCTATGAGATCTTATTAAAAAATTTAAATATTCCACAAAAAAAGTGAATTTAAAAAAAAATCTAATTAGCTAATCTTTCGGTTTAATGAAAACTTTAGAAAAGGAAAACTCATTTTAGCTGTGTATTGAATCTACTAATATATTATGTTAAAAATAGAGAAAACGAAGATGTTATATGGGAATTAGGTAGTAATTTGAATTGTAAATAAAACAATTCAAATCGCAAAAAACTAGCATTAAATTAAATTAAGAAATAACATTAAAGTAATTGAAAGACAGACGGAACACAAGAAAGTGTTATATGTTTGTATAACGCATATATACATATAAACACACACACGCACGCACACGCACACACGCACGCGCACGCACACGCACACACACACACACACAAACACACACACACAAACACATATATATATATATATATATATATATATATATACACTGGTGTGCAAAACTTAAGCAACAATACAAATTTTAAGCAGATAGCCATGGAATTGCAGAAAAGGAGTTCTTGCGATCAGTACAATGAACACGTAATTCAAGAGAAAGGTCATGCGTATGCAAATATCAGGAACAAACGTCACAGGCGACGTGAGCGTACGCAAAACACGTGCGGAAGGCGAGCGCAGCTCAACAATACAATAAAAGGAAGGACGGAGACGCAATTAAAGACATTCGCTGCAAGTGCACGTGAGTTAATTCGTGAAATATGGCTAGCAGAAATCACCTGGACGATTTCACACGTGGAAGAATGATCGGAAAGCTGGAGGAGGGCGTAGTGTGACCACTGTAGCTGAAGAGTTCGGAATCAACAAAAGTGTCGTTTCGCCCGCTTCGAAAGCCTTCCAAACCACAGTACAGCTGTGAGAAAGGTTGGTGGTGGCCGCCCCAGGAAAACAACTGCAGTGGATGACCGACATATCGTCCTGCAGGCGAAAAGAACCCGAAATCAGTCAGCAAGCGCCATTGCTCAGCAACTGTGTGCAGTAACGGGGCGACAAGTGTCGCGTTTTACTGTGTCCAGACGCCTTCACAAAGGTGGCCTATTCGTCCTCCGTCCTGAACGTTGCATTCCTTTGACAGTTTCCCACCGGCGGCACCGTTTAGAGTGGTGCAGGGAGCACAGAAACTGGACATCTCATCAATGGAGTCGTGTCCTCTTTACAGATGATAGTCGTTTTAGTGCCACAAGCGATTCCCAACGCCAGTTGATTTGGAGAGAGGTCGTGACACGGTTTCATCCCAGTAAAATCACGGAAAGAGACCGTTTCGGTGGTCCTGGAGTTGTCGTCTGGGGAGGCATTATGATGAACGGGCCGACTGAGCTCCACGTTTTCGACAGAGCTTCTGTAACTGGAGATCGCTATTGTCAGGAGGTGATCCTTCCCCATGTGCGTCTGTTCCGAGGTGCCATTGGATCAGACTTCGTTTTTATGAATGACAATACACGGCCACACAGGACTCATGCTGTTGAGGAGCCTTGCGGCACGATTACATCCTCCTGGGAACACCCGACAACTTAAACAGATGCTGATTGAGGAATGGGCACTCTTACCTCAAGAACTGTTGGACAATCTGGTGCTGAGTATGGGGAGACGGTGCGATGCAACCATTGCAGTAAGGGGAGGGCATATCCCATACTAAGGAACATCTGCTTGCTGTTCTTCCTCTTGGACAGACAATCATGTGTAACGATACTATGAGTTCAATAAAGCCTTTTTTTGTTTGTTTCCATACTGTATGCATTGTATTCATTTCTGCGCAACTATGCTTTCGTCATTCTTTCAGACCAAATGCTGTATCTCATTTCTGAATTTCATGTCTCTCAGATGATTTCTCGTGAAGTTATGGCAAAAAACATACCTGTTGCTTAAGTTTTGCACACCAGTGTAATAAAAAAAATTACTTACAAATGGCAGAAGCGATATATTTCTCTTCGAATAAATCAGAAATGAATTAAGTCATCCATTTTCCCATTTTTTTTTAATGTTAAGGTGAGGTATTATTAAGTATAATCCTCGGGAGATTCATAAAGAACTTTTCCAGTTAGGTTTACTTTAGTGAAAAAGAAACTCCTTTGAAAGAGGGGAATATATTTTTCCTAAAAAGGAATAAGAAAAACATGGCAGAAAAGAAAATGTTTGTCTAAAGTAAGACAAAAGAAACAAAAAAAAATGCCGTAATCGTTTGGACAAATCTAAAACCGGCTTAGGCTTTAGATGCTTTAGAAAGAAAAGTTGTAACATTTTCTTTTCTAACAAAAAAATTTATCATTCTACAGAAAAAAAAAAGAAAAAAAAAACTTTTCATTGGTTTAAAGGTCTTCTAATGTCTTCTTTTCCCTGATTATTAGAAAGGAGGGAATCGACAGGAAAGACATGCTATTTTTTCTGTTCTTCAAAATCTATCTGCATCTAATTCTGAACAATATAAAATATTATTTTTTGTTATTAAAAATTTAAATTTTAGATATTATTCCATCACTCTTCAAGAGTTTATTTTATATTTTATTATAATATATAATTTTATTATAATATAAAATTGCATTTTATATAATGCATATAAATATGTTTGGTAAGTGTAGTTTTTCTTGTGATCTTTTCTTTTATATGGTTATCAATGGTTCGATTGATTGCATTGACATTCTGAGTTCTATAAATTCGCTGTGCCTGGAAGGTCTTTAAGTAACCAAGAAACTTTTCCGTAAGTTTACCCTAGATTTAACTTTATTAAAAGAGAACTTGACGTTTATCATATGATTCCAAGAGATTCTAAAGCGAGTTTTTCTTAACTTTTATCTATTTGGCCTTATTTATTTTTTATAAGCTTGATTATTTTTTATTCTTGGCTACAAGTTATTTTTAACTATACATATTTCGTAGTTAAGTGCATTCATGCTACTTTGTTGTTATTGTGTTCATGTGTGTTTTACTTTTTGACCCTTGCTTGTGATTTGCACTATTATTTAAGGATGGCTTAGAACTTTGTAATTCTTTTATATGTATGTTTTAATTTGCGTTATGCTAGTATTCCTTATGTGTTTTTGATTAGCGGATGGAGTCAGTTTCCTTAGTGAGCTTATTTCAAATGAATAAATAAATATAAATAAAATATATATGATGCTTTTAAATATTCACGATTTTATATAATGAGAATTTTATTTTAAAAATTTAGTAATTTAAATAAAGAAAGCTCTGAATCTTTTTCATGCATCACTCTTTGATAATATATAATTTATAGATCATTGTCATCATTGTTTGATCACTCCTAGTTCATTTCATTGAGTCAAAAGGAAAAATCGGAATGTTATACATTGGTTAAATTACCAAACTCGTGAATACTAATGACGTAAAGTTAACACCGACGACAGAGTTGCTACTGGTAATTTACAGTTTTACATACATTGACATTGACTCTTTATTGTTTTACAGATAGTCAAATTGACATTGATAATTAATCTCTCAACTGTTAAACAATAAAGAGATTTCATAAAGATATATATTCAGAGTGGTCTATAGTTTTAAATTGGAAAACTGGTGAACTGGTTGTCAGCTCACTCTGCTATCCTTTGGTGCACTAATTTTCATAAGGCATGACAGGCATTCGTATTCAAATTGAGTCAAGGGACAGAGTATTGCAAAAATTTGGTTTTGATATAGCCTTGATAATGAGGTCGTGTCCGCGTTACAGAGGAAAACGGCTGCAGTATCTTATGAGGGTAAAGACCCCTAAGCACCTGAGGGTAGAAGTCTGACTTCTAGCTCATATGAAGATGACACTCACACGCTTGGTTGCACAACCCGTTTTTACAGGGGTGCTCTTTCACATATCTCTCAGATAAACCGCAGAATGAAGAACAACCATGCCCGAACCAGAACTCGAACCTGGGAAACCCAGATCACAGGGAAGACGCGCTACCTCTAGGCCAGGACGCCGACGCAGCCTTGACGATTCATGAAAAATTCAAAATTCTTCGTACAAGAGGTAAACTTCAAAAAATGAGTTTTAACATTTTTTTTAAAAAATTGAAAATCAAATTTAAATTTTTTATATTTGCATTTTATATCCAACATTTTATGTTCAAACAGCAATATCGAGTCAATGTACTTAAGAAAAATGATGTATTTGCTTTCAATATTATATATTCATTATATTCAATTATTATTATTATTCAATTATATATGAATATAATAATAATTATTATTCAATTATATTCAATATTATATATTCAATATTCAATTATTTTATATTACAACATGCTTGTTTGTTTTTTCTTTCATGTTTTTACCTTTCACTTCACAGAAAAATTTTCGTTTCTTGCATTTTAATATTTCTATAAATCTATATAAGTGAACGCCAAAAGGATCAAAATGAGAAAAGCATTAATTTTGCTAGTAAATTTCTAATTAAAGTTAATTGCCATTGCTCAGTTAAAATTCTGAAATTTTCATATTTGAAGACCAGGTCATTGTCAGCAAATCATTTCCTTATTTAAATTTAATTATTATTAAATTTATTATTATTTAAATTTTCTAAAATTAATTTCAATGATATGCAAAAATTTAAATAATATAAATATACATTGTTGCAAATCCAGGATTAATTATGCAAACGAATTTTTTTTTCAAAACACGAAAGAATGCAATCTACATGGGATGATATTTTGATAGCCTTTAAAAAGAATTAATAAACGAATTCATCTAATTTGTACATTAATTTTTAGAAAAAATTGAAAGTATGTGAAAGGTAAACCTTTCTTCAATCTTGAATTTTCCAAATTTTCCTTTTAATATTTTCATTAATCAGATTGTAAATCTCATTATAATTTAACATTTGCATATTAGCTTTAGTTTACTATCATACCATAAATACTATTTTAACAAATCATTCGCATTAACAATTACACCCTCTCTTTCTTAATTCTTGGTGCTAAAAGCATTATTATTATTGCGGTTTGCTCGTGTTATATTTTAATTAATTCATAACTAGTTTTTTAAGAAAATCAATGTGAAAAAAAGTGCGGAAAAAACTAATTTTTAAAACATTTTTGTTTAACTGTGTTTATTTCATGTTTCAAGTGATGATATTTTGTAATAGATGTTTTGCTCACTCGCTCGTAACCAGAGTTTCAAGGTTTTGTACATTTGTTTGTTTCTTAAGAATTAAATAATGAAATTCCTCAACGAAGAACTTTTCCTTACAGTATATTTTATTCGAAGAATATCAAACTGAAGTATGTTTTAGATCTTGCATTTTTATCGATTAACTGAATAATTTTATTCTAGAGAGTTAAACCTAACAAAAAAAATCCGGTATGAATCTTATACGTATTGTTTATTATCTGCAAACAAATGAACTTGTCAAGCATGGTAAATAAATTATTCAGCCTATTAGTATTTAAATTTTATCATCAATGATGTGAAATTTTAATGTTTTGTTCTCAGCATTTAATTGTTTTGATAAAATATATTTATCATAAAAGTAGTAATTATTCGTGATGCAAAAAATAAAATCTAATTTTCAGACAAAAAGAAAAAAAACAATTTAAATTACAAAATGTTATTTTGTAATTTAAATTTATTTTTGATTAAATTGATTAAATATTCAAACTCTATATAATATTTGAGAAATTAATAAAATATAGCAACACCGCATGATAAATAGTGAATACTATGACTTGCAATTATTTTCGTGAAATTTGTATCATGACCGACTTTAGAATTTCGTTTTACTAATATTTGTATCGTGTTTATGAAACAGTGAAAACACAAACCATGACATCTATGTAACAACTAGAAATTTTTCTAGTTATCTTTAAAATGTCTTTAGTTCCAATTCGGAAGTGCGCTAAATAATTATAAGAATATTTTCATACTACCTAATAATAAATAGTGCGTTTGAATTATATTCAAAATCAAGAATTCAAAATTTATAATAAGTTGGACATATTATAAATTGGATTGAAAAATATGTCTTGCCATTGATAAATGCAATATAGACTTTAATTTTAGTTAAAATGTATTTGTTGTGCTACGAATATTTTTTATTTATAAACTGAAAAACATCATTGAGGGATTTACAAGGATGTATGTCTTGTTTAAAAGATACAAATAAATTCTTTTATTTTATAAATATAGCATATGATAATTGCACAAAAGTAAAAATCTACCAATAAAAAACATATTTAAATTATTTTTCTAAATTTCTAAAAATTCTAAATTCTATATTTATATAGATATATAAATTAAGTGTATAAAGAAAAATACATATTAATTTGTCCAAGTATAGTATTTTCCTAAAGAAAGCAACGACAAATATTTACAAAGTATACAACTTTATCCCTAAGAACAGCAATCCATATTTCTAAAGAATTTTCTTCATTTCATTTTTCAATTAACATTCTAAAACTATTCAATGTAGAAACTGGCATTTAAATCTCTTCATATTATCGATTCACAATTCAATTAATTTTCAAAGAAAATTTAGTTAACTTTTCATGCTTGTTTAAATATCTTATTATGTTCAGTTCTTTCCAGTTAAAATTATTCACTGCACAATAATTCATTTCGTTGTCAGAATTCAAAAAAAAAATTGGAGTCGGCTTTCAATAGAATAAATTAAAAGTAGAAAAATTTGTTGTAAATTAATTCTTTTAATTAATTTGTTGTATAAATTGTTGAAAAACAGAATTATTGGCGTGAATAGCATTTCTCACTCTTTAAGAAAATTAATTATTCTGGTGCTATTATGGATTTCATGTTGATCCAAATATCTAAAACATCTTTCAAAAATATTGATATTATAAATATTTTAAACTATACCTTTATCCTCCTTTAACATACATTAGTTACCCTTTAAACATTCTTAACTTACATTTTCCGTTTATTATAAAATACGTCCTCATGTTTTTATAAAACATTTATATTTCTGAGTCCCTCAGATAAAAATATATATGCATGAGAAAGTTGTTTGGTTTAAATTCTCAGAAATTAACAGTTGCCATATCTTCAATTCATTAACATTCTTCACATATTTCAGACGCATTTTCAGCCTGAAGTGCATTTATGTTTTAATATTTTGAGATTCACTAATCTGTTAAAGTAGTCTTACCAAAATGCAAATAAGAAAGGCCACCTGTCTTTCAATTAGAATTGTATAACATTGCTATTTCTAGATATATAATGCCCTATAGATTATATTTCAGCATAATGTTGTTTTTAGTATTAAAGAAAAGAATTATAATCAAATTCTTATATTAACCCTTCTTTGTATGATTTTTCCTTTTTTTTGTGTGTGAAATAAATCAGGGTGATATAATTCAGGTTTTAGATTAAAGGAAAAAAAGGTTTTAAAAAATCCTAGTATAAATATATAATATAAAATAATTAAAAAACACTATGATATAAATATCCATCAACATGAAAATTTATATGTTAAGCTCAGTACAAAATCTTCCATGTCCCTCTTCTAAATTTCTTCACTCATTATTGATTTAATTAGCAAAAACAAATCTCCGATTAATTATAAAAAATATTCAAGAAATCGCACGTTTTTTCCAACCACGACAGATAGCGTGATGACAAGTTCAAACCCGCTTTAATGATTGTAATATTTGATATTCTTTTACAGTTACGTTCCTTATTATATGTTAGTCGTGGAAAAAGCTACCAGCAACAACCAATTTAAAGTCCACATATTTTGAGTACAATTTTTCGTTCCCTAAATGTTATGTTGGAAATTTCCATCATCATACAAGAAAGGGTTAATTTTTAAAAAATTTTTTAAACAGATGATTTCTGAATTGCATAAAATAAAAAGTAGAGGTTCTTATCTGCTTTAAAGCTTTATTTAAGATAGCGGTCTATATAATGCAATATAACCATCTAATTAAAATTAAAGAAATAAATAAATTTATAAAAAATAAAATTGTATGAAAAAGAAAAAGTAAATCTCAAAAAAATATATTAGGCATCAATGTAGTAGAAAGAATTATTAATTTTGTAAAGATGCTTTTAAATAAAATTCAGAAAAAACATTTAATTCATATAATGAAGAACTACTATATTTATATATAATAAAAGTAAAATATTTATATGATTTTTTTACAAAAATATTCCATTTTATTTATTAAATTTTTCTCTCTTTTTGAAAACGAAATTAATGAAAATATAATCTCTTTCAAGTATTAATTTGGTGCCGAATATTGAGCTTCGAAATATTCTTTCAGCTTCCATTCAATGAGTGACTGAATACGTAAATGCATTTATATACGGACAAATTTTCGATGTAATTAGTTACCAAACTCAAGAACATCCGATTTGATTATATAAGGAAAACCTTTAATTTTTCAATTTAATTTTTCAGTATTTAATAATTTTAATGTTACAAAGTTTAATAAGCTGACATTCAAATAAACGAAGTTTCGAAAGTAATTTTAAGCAATTATAAAAAAAAATACATTTTAAGACCTTTCTAAATAATTATTTAAACATTTCAAGACAAATTAAATATGCAACCATTCTTTTTCTGAAGGTGAATAAGGGGCCGTGGTGGTTGGCTTCGGAACTGGGGGGGGGGGGGGGGGGTTCAAGACGCGATTCCGCCGAAGAAACTTCATGTAAGCGGGTCTGGCGCATGTTAAATCCGTCGGGACCAAGCGTCCTCCTGCTGCTCCTATGGAAGCTTGGAGAAGGGTACGTCAGCTTGGGTATCGTCCTCGCCATCTGACCGCGCTTCAAAATTACGAGGCCCATCCTAAAATAGCCCTAGCATTGCTTAAAAAATGGGACGTTGATGTAACCGAACTAAACTAAAACTAACCTCCATAAAAAACTAAAACTAACCTCTAGATTACTAATGATCATGCTTTATTTAATAGAAAATAGAAACCTAGTTTATTCGACACCAACGTTCTTTCACATTCTTAATTCCAACTTTTCGGCCCTGTATCAAACCATGCATGTATCGACCATGCTTTGACCTGCGACACATATCACTTCGCTAAGGCTTAAAGGTTACTGAAGTAGCAGGAAATGTTCCTTTCAGACGTCTACCCTTTCAACTTCAAACGCAGCAACGCTGTTTTAAATTTTAAGGATTTGTTAGGCAGGAAATTCCTCTCTTCCGAGCTTATTAATACCTGAATATAAGCTTTGCTACTTTTAGGGTATTCCAACAGACATCTTCCTAGTCCCCTAAACATCTTTAATTTATATTTGAGATTTCAGCATTTTACAATTAAAGAATATTTAGTGCTTCTAGAATATTTAGAGAGTATTTAATATCGCTTAAGTTATTTATTTGGTATTAAGGTATTAAATGAAAAACCGTTGTCTTTTATGTTTGGGATTGTCAAGCTGCATCCATTTCTAATCTGAAATCAATATATGGCGTACTAAAAAGCTTTATCTGATTTTTTCTTACATTTTTTTTCGTGGTTTATATTTTTAAAGAGATACCGAATCAAATTTTATATGTGCTGAATGACATGTGTGTTATCTGGACCATATGTCAATATCTTTTCTATATCCTCTTATGAAAAGATTTATGTAAGCAAACTGCTTAAGCAAATCAATCTCAAAGCCTGAGTCCTTTATTTCTCTGTTAAAATATTCATATAATTCTGTCGATAGTCATGAAATCTGTTTAACATACATTGAGTTGGAGAGAGAATACATGAAATAACTGTAAATCATTAACTTGAAATAATTCTTACGTAAACTAAATCTAAATCAACAGTCACAAAATGATCAATAAATGCTTCTGGTTTATGGCTTTGCAATAATAACTGGTGATTGAACACATAACTTTCACTTGTTCTGAAAGTGTACATCGAAACGTAATTGACCATCAATTTCTTTCACATTAAAGATTGTATTCTCTTGATGAAAAAACGGCCATGCTTAATAATATAAGAGAAATTATAAAGTAAAGGGATTATTACAGTAAACGGATAAATCTGAGATGGTGAAAGGTCATACAAGGCATCAAAAAAATGAGAGAGAAATGAAATACTGAAACAAATCACAAAACATTTTTTTCTCGGAGTTGTTTATCTTGGAGAAACAAAGATCTAAATTAAAACCAATAATTCCAAGACAAGTAGAATAGCTCTTCTAAAGTAAAGTAAGAATAGCTAAGGATTTCTTACTCTTTTTCTGATAAAATGGAACCAAAAAAAGGGGGACATCTAGCTACACCAGGTCTTCACTGAAATTGGATTTTTTAAATCTATCAGAAACGTTTATTTAAAATAATGAAAGAAGTTAATATGATGCAGAAATAACTGTGTTTATTAGATTTTTTTTAAATGGAAATTTTGGGAGCGGAAAGAGATGAAGTAGGATTTAATTTTAACTTTTCTTTTAAAATTATTGTCTAGGCTCTATTCTTTCTGACATTTTCAAGAACTGTAATTCAAACGCTTCTAGCAATGGAACTACAGAACTGAGTTCCATTCGATGCTTAACCTTATAATTGCCTTCATTTTATTTCCGTTTCGTTTCATATGCTTATTATATTATCTCGAAGATATAAAGAACTACGTCGTTAGTTTAAACAAACAATATGATTTAACAGAACAAAGAAACTAACTTCAGCATTTCAACTTACTGATCACCGATGAGACTCAGCTTTTATGTACATATAGAATGTTCCAGAGCAATTCATTTTAAATATTTAAGAAAGATCTAAAACTTTCCAGATCTTAGATAAACAACAGATAATATTTTAAAACAAGAATTCAAGTCTTTAGATAAAAGATTGTGGTTGAGAATCGAGCCATTGACTAGATGCTTCGTCGTTTGAGCCACGGCGGCTGCTAGTTATGACGATTTGTGCGGCAATATAATTTTACCTTGCTTTATTTTTTATTCAGTATTTCTCTTATGTTTAAATTAATTGATTTTTTTTCTTATGCTGTGAGATCAAAAAATCTTTAAAAACCTAACAAACTGTCAAATATATTATTATTACCAATTATATTATTATTACTACGAATATTCTTGAAGATTGATCAAGATAGTTTAACTTATCCGATAATTTTTGAACAAGCAGTTGACTGCTCTTATATCAATAAAATAGTACTAACGGGAAACATTGGCTTTTTTGGATTCTGAAATTGTGAGAAGAATCACAAAGATCAAAATCTCAAACAATATTTAGCTTCAAGAGCTTCGAAAGCCTTTGGATAAATATCACACACGTATTATTGCATTAATACATTTTCAATATTCAGCGAGTATGTAATGTGAAATATTCAAATTATATGTTTCTTTACAAAACATTAGGTAATAAAAACTAATATAAGTTGAAATTCTGACTTTTAACTAAAGGAAACGACAAAAATCCATTCCTTATTCTGCCCGAAAGCATTTCGATTTATGCGAATGACCGAAACACTGCGACAGTCTTGAGTGGAACTATGGGCAATTGCCGGCCACGATACAACTTCTCCCGTAGAAGACCACTTTATCCATCGAAAGAGGGGGGGGGGGGGGGTAACCCCACACTTTTTTTTTTTTTTTTTTTTTTACTAGGGCGGCGAGATTTAATCACCATGTCCGAAGTTTCTTATTTCCTTTTTTTTATGTACCACCCGGAAGTTTTATAGTTATACGTTTCAAAAAATGACAGCCTATAAAACAGGATGTACGCCGATTCCTAAAAAAGAGAATACATTTGTAGGAAATATATAGTTACTTCTTAGAAATAATACAAGTAAAATGAAGGGAGAAAAAATAGAAGTAAAATTTAGTACTTGATACCAAAATTTAACATTTGGAATCCTAGAACTTTTATGAAAATTGAAATTTTAACGTTATACATGTTATTAAACAACAATCTATAGAACAAAATATACACCGATTCATAATAAAAAAGGGAATATATTTCGATGGTAGAAAAGGTATAGTGTGTTCTTAGGAAAAAATGCAAGTAAAATTAAGGTAACTGAAGCTAAAGGGTTATATACCGATCACGCCATCTCAATGAGTGTACAGTTTAAGGGAGCCAAATATAAATGATGTACTTTTAAGATAATGATATTGCCATTATTGAAGAGAAAACGATTGATCGCAATGACAAACTAAAAGTAAAAAATGTAGCTATCCGCAAAAAAGAGGATACATTTGTCACTAATATCAGTGGTTTCAATCTCTTGTTTCAATTAAATAAACTAGCACTCAAACATTTATCAATATTTGAACAGGGAAAAAGACTGGACTAACAACATTTTCTACAAAACTTGGAAAGCAACTGTCTAGTTATGAGAAAACATCCATTATAAATTTTGAAGCAAATAAAATTGATTGATCTCGTAATTGAAATTGATCTTAGAAAAGGCAAATAATGCCTTACAAATATTATCAAAGCCATTCTAACGGAAATAACTGTATAACCTGACCTTTTAGCGAAACTAAATGGCTGACTTTTGTAAATTAATTTTTTTGATGATTGCACATTTCCGAAACTTATTCTACAAAAGAACGCAAAATGACAGTAAAATACCTTGTGGTGACATATTTAGGCATGGTTTCCTTATTGAAGCCTTAAGGTGTATGTACACACTTGAAATTTCGAAAATCGTTTAAAATATCGAATATTTTTTTTATTGCTTAATGTTCTCCAATCCTTTAGCTTTCAAACGATGCCAAGATGTTGTCAGTATTCGAAATATTTCTCGAGTTATGATTTTTTTTTTCAGGTGCTTTCATTAAAAACTCTAGTTACAGTTTTTTTTAAACTCATTTTATGAAGAATGAAATTTTTCTACTATGTTGCTTCATTCAAACAATCATAACTCAACAAGAAAGTAACCAAATACAATTATTTATATATCAAATATGTATGAAATAGCGGATGTTTTGTGCCTCAAACAAAGTAATATTTATAGAATTAAAATTTTAATAGCTATTTAAAAGTTGAAATTACAGAAAAAATCTCGCTTTTTCTATTTATCATTGATGAAAAAATTGTTAAAAAAAACTATATAATTTTATAACTTGATTGAGGCAGACAACATGAAGACTAATATTAGGCATAATTTCCAAGTAGAATTGTATGCCTGTACAAATTAGAATTTAAGACATCATGTTTCAAAAAATATGCTAATTAGCTCATTAAAAATTAATTAGTTAATTAATAATTAATGTAATATGGTTTTTTATCACTGAAATGAGTTTAAATATATATTAATGACCTACTGTGAAAAAACTGGATTTTTAAAGTTAAAATTTAAAAAAAAAAATCTTCGATATGAGATGTTAGCCATATGACATCAAAACAATCATCTATCCTGTGATTGAGTGAAACGTGTTCTTCTATTATCTTTTAATATTTTGTTGATCACGATACAATACATAGATACAAGATTTGAGACTCAATACATAATAGTGCTATGATTTAACAGAAGTAAGAAAATAAAATCTAAATCTATAATAAATTTAAGATTCTCTTAAAAACACATCTGACACATGTTGTATTGAACTGATAAAAAGGATAAAATACAAGTTTCAGCCTTCTTCATTAATGGAAACAACAAACTGTTTCGTCAGCACCTCAAGATAATTCTATTCAGTTTGATTTTGAAAATTTTCCTTAACTCATACTGGGTAGCACGGGGAGGGTAGCTCGTAACTTCAGGTATTGTGGGGTGGTTGGTTCTCGCCACCTCTGTAGGTACACGAAAAGGTGGAGAGCTGATACCTCCTATCGATGACGGGACGTTCTACCTTAGGGAAGGGTTGTATCGTGGCCGGAGATGGCCCTTAGATCTCAACCATAGTTCCCACTAGAATTTCTATTGCGGCGC
Source organism: Argiope aurantia (assembly GCA_026543865.1). NCBI lineage: Eukaryota > Metazoa > Arthropoda > Arachnida > Araneae > Araneidae > Argiope > Argiope aurantia. The sequence continues at coordinate 92,894 of JAPMOR010087676.1, forward strand.
GCCAGTCATTCAAATTTTTTCATGTACCTTCCGGCGGGTCTAAGTATTCAGTTTGTGATTATATTCTACTTGGCTTTGAAAAGATGTGTCAAAATAACGACACGGATTGACCCCCCCCCCCAAAAAAAAAACACGTGGACAAGAGAATAGAGATATCTAAAATAGAATAACTTTGCTTTCATTATCCACAATGTCAAAATTTAATAAAACTTCTGAACACAGTTTTCACTACATAAAAGGCATTTTGATTCATCCTAACTTTTTTAATAAGATGTGGGTGGGACTCGAAATAGACCTATTATCTCTAAGAAAAGAATTTATGAAATCATTAATATTAAAATATTATCCCGAAAGATGAATTGGGTTTTTAAATTACAAATCATAAAACAATTGTTGGCAAAATAATAAAAATTTCAGTAATTTCTAAAATTGTTGAGCTTTTGTGAAATTCAAAATAATGCATATTGTTTTTAAATATTTTTTTTATAAAATGATTAAAATGACGTAATTAAAAGCGATTATAAACTTAAAAAAAAACTCAATGTGTACAATTTTAGGGTAAAAGTAAATTTTACATTTTCGTCATATTTTTCTATACTTTAGGTCCTTTACACTTAAAAGATTCAAGATGTAGTTTTTCAAAATAATTTTTAAGCTAGTAGTATATAGATATGCAGCTTTTGAACTATATTAGAATATAATACTCCACAGATTGTTTTTTTTCTCTTTACCTTAATGAATATTCTATTCCATCTGGCATTCTATTTGTATTAAAATAACTAAATGCATTCCCGAACAAACATTAGAAACCATTTCATCGTTAAGATGAAACAATACAAATTAAGTGCCTCATACGCTGATGAGTACATGTATTCACCATTCGACTCCATTACATGCATTAATGTTAGAAATGGATGACATTTACGTACTGCCTTAAGTAAATATCATCGTCAGCAATCACTTGCACGAACATACACTTAAAATTCAGGGGGTTTTCTTTTATATCATGTCATGCAAACGCTCACCAAGACAATTCTTAAATGTTGAAGATTCTATGAATAGTTCCAAGTGTTTATTCGATCACAGTTTTTATAAATTTATTGAAAATGAGAAGATTCGTCGTTAGCATTCCATCTGAACTATCTATGAAGATTAAAATTGCATATATTTTGCAGTTTATACTTCTTTAATAATTCAGAATAATTATGAAGCTTATGTATATAAATTCGTATTAGAAAAAATTAAGGTGTGAAATAAAAAGAACAGTAATGAAAAATATATGAAAAGGAAATTTTAAATTCACCTCATTCATTAGAAAAATGCGACCAGCGCCGCATGTTTCAAAAATATCAATAAATAATCAAGTTGGTGTGTGTATGTTCGTGCGTGTATATTTGTGACTGTATGCTTGCGTGTGTATATATGTGTATGTGTGTTTATGCGCGTGTGTGTTTTTTCACGGATTTTAATGCTTGCTTTTGATGTCATGATTTTGCATGTGATATTTGTTTCTTTTGAGTACATATATTTATTCTTCAATATACTGTATATATACATACATACATGCTTACATATATATAGCCATGAATTCAATACCATGAACTTTGCAAAGTTTAACTGATTAGATAAAATTCTGATTAATATAAAACTTCCAACAATAACGCAAAAGTACAGTTTAGTACAGTGTATATCATTTAAAGTCTGAAAAATCTATTGATTAATCTACTTTTCCTGAAAAGCAGTATAATTAAAAATAAAAGAAAAATCTGTATTTTAAATTAAAATACAAATGTCACTTAAAAACAAAATGCGCAAAGAACTCAGCATTAAATAAATAAAAATACTATGGAAATATCTTTGAAAAATAAATATATATGCGCATGAAAATTAAGATATTTGTAGCAGCTAATCAAAATATACTTAATCAAAATTGTTCATACTTTAATCAAACAGACAATTTTATAAAGAACTAAACATTAAAAAAATACGAAATTCTTTTGATTTCAAAAAAGCAATGATTATTTTCTTAATTTAAACTAAAAACAGTCAAATTTCATATTAATTTTGAATACTACAACTGGAAAAATCAAATATTGTAAATTAAATTTATTCAGTAGGTTTTATTGTTTAGTGTAATTATTGTATAAATATATATAAACAGATGATTGGTAAAAAAAAACTTTTTAATACCATGAAATTCTCATCATTTTTTCCAACCTTCTTGATTGCCGTCCCGTTTATATAAGACAAAATACAAGATACTGCCGATGCATTATTTTCCGTAATTATTAATGAATCACAGCTGTATCTGCTAACGAATCGAACATCCAAAATTAATGATAGTAATAAAAAGCTGGATATATAGCTTGTTGAGAAAAATGTCCCTTTTTAATTTTTTCGATCCTCATTATACTAATTTCATCGCAAAATTAATCATTATTTAATTATAATATACAGTGGTGGCCAAAAGTGTGGACATTTTTTGAAAGATTCATGTTTTTCAACTTTGCGTACTTGTAGAATATATTAATTTTCACTTAAATACAAATGTTTGTATACCAAATTAAAGGTAATCTAATGTAACATTTAATAACAAAAACAGTATTACAATATCTGTATTACAAAAAAAGTTACGCTCATTTTAGTAAGATCTATCTTAGATTTGCATTTTTTTAAATGATACTTACACAATCAATACTTAGTAGGATAACCGTTATTTTTAAGACAGCTTCACATCGTCTTTTCATCGAGTGAACAAGTGTTTGGAGTTCATCTTTCGTAATCACATGATGCCAAGAATCAATTATAGATTCAATAAGTTGTCTTTTATTGATTGGACGTTTTTTTCGTACAAGAATTTTCAAACGTCGCCACAAATTTTCAATTGGATTGAAATCAGGGCTGTTTCCTGGCCATGGTATACATCTATGCCTTTATTTTGAAACTATGCTTTGCATACTTTTGCTGTGTGTCATGGAGCTGAATCCTGCTGAAAAATAAATGGTGCTTTGTTGGGGAAGAAATCCCTGATGGAAGGTATCAATTTTGGTTCCAGGACAATTTCGATGTATTTTTTGCTATTCAGGATACCATCAATCACTTGAATTCGGTCCACACCATCTGCAGGCATACATGCCCAAATCATGGCATTTGTTGTTGTTTTTATAGTTGCTTCAATGCAATCAGGATGACGCGCTTTACCTACTCTACGTCTCACGTATTTTGTACCATCACTACCAAAGAGCGATATTTTAGTCTCATCGCTCCAGATTACTTGCTTCCATTGATTTTCTGACCACTTAATGTGTTCTTTTGCCCACTTAACTCGATTTTCGAGTTGCTTTTGATTTAAATATGGTTTTTTCCTTGTATTTCTAGCTTGTAGTCCAAATCCTGATAACCTTCTTCTTTTTGTTCTTGAACTTACTGCAATACCCGTTGCATTCATTTCACATCTAATGGCATCTGATGAAATTTTTCTATCTTGAAGGCATAGCCGTTTAATTTTTCTATCGGCAGTAGCAGTTGTGCATTTTTTTTTCTGCCTGATTTGGCCTTATTTTCCACTGATTTCGTTTTTTCATAACGTAAACAGAACTTTCGTACACTAGAACAAGTCACTGAACCACCAACTTGTCTTGCAATTTCAGCATAAGAGAAGCCATTTTCTCTCAATATGATAATTCGGCTTCTTTTTGTAGATGTCCAATCAGTTCTTCTTGTTGGTGTTGTTTGTTTAAAATTAGTTTAATTAAAAAAAGGACTTAAAATATTCAAAAACAGCAATACTCTATTTAATTGTACTAGTATGCATCATTCCGCAAAATATTTCCATAACAATAACTCTTTTACCATCCAAATAACCTAAATTATAGTTACAGACACTTGATGGGTCCTCAGAACAGTGTTTGTGATTGGCTAGTACGCTTTTATTACAAAACACGTCATTATTCAAAACGATTTGTGTTTTGATTCATTTTTTTTGTTCTACTAAAATGAGCGTAACTTTTTTTGTAATACAGATATTGTAATACTGTTTTTGTTATTAAATTTTACATTAAATTACCTTTAATTTGATATCCAAACATTTGTATTTAAGTGAAAATTAATATATTCTACAAGCACGCAAAGTTGAAAAACATGAAACTTTCAAAAAATGTCCACACTTTTGGCCACCATTGTATATAATTTCATTGGATTTTATGATATCTTCCCACAGCTTTAAGGCCTTTACATAATGGTTTCTTCGGAACAGAATGTAAAAGAAGAAGGAGGAATTTAATGATTTTTATTTTGCTTCGAGAGGAAAAAGAAATCAGTGTTTAGTCAACACCAAAATCTCTCCTTTCTGATAAAGGAAAATAAACCAGTACAGAATGTTGTCACAAAAGTAAAAATGAGATCAAATTCACACAATCGCCGAGTTGTTTATTTGCCACGAAAGTGAAGTGGGAACCAAACTAAAAAAAAAATAATAATAATAATAATCACCAATAAAATTCCTATTTCCTAGAGTCCATTTTCAAAATCAAAAAGAAGCTGGCAACGATTTGTTCAGGCAATTATTATATGACGAAAGGATTTCTTTTTCCCCAACAAACTGATTAATAAAGAATTGTAGTGTTTCCGTACAAAAATAAGTGTAAGAGTGAAAAAACTATATTTTTTGGAAGAAACAATTTACAGAAATTCGTGAACCACAAACTGGCAACTCCGACCAGTCGAAAAGCACACGGAAAAATCTGAATGACCGAACCGCAACAACAGCAACAATGGCGGAACTGTGTTTGAGTCTTAAGGGTCATCACTGGCTAGGGATCCCCGATTAAGTACCCTTCCCCGATTAAGTACGTTCCTTCATCGATGGGAGGAGCCAGACCTCCACCTTTTTTAGTGTACTCACAAGGATAGCGAGAACCAACCACCATGCCGGAAGCTTCTCATTTTTCTTTTAGAGGTGCTCCCTCCCCCGTGGAACACATAAATTCAAAATATTCTAATTTTTTTTTTTTTTTTTTTTTTTACAGCATGATTTTCCCCAGCGATGAGTCCATCCAATAAATTACAGGAATTATGTTCTTATTAAACTGCAACATCAAGAGAAATTGATGAGTCGTATCGAAAATATGGAGCAATTTCTTTTTTGTGTGGTTTGCAAGCTTTTCAGTTGAATAAATGTTAGACGCCTCCTATAGATTAAACTCTTTTTTAAATGCAGAATTCGTTATAATAAGCTTATAATCTATAAATAGATAAAAATTTTAAATGCATTTCGACAAATAATATAATTAAGAACATTAAACTTGAAATAGGACTTTTAGTGATAACAATGGTTATATTTAAACTAGAAATACCGTCAAAAAATAACATACTTTTCCATTATTAACAAATGATATTTAAAAGGAGAAATGATCCTTTGAAAAAATGTCTGTGAATTAATTGAGATAATAGGATTAAACAGACATTTTTTTTTCCAAGTAAAAATAGTGAAAAGAGAGACTACGCTCCTAATATCACTAGAAAATGTATAAATTTCTAAATTTTGTATATAAAAAGACAAATACGTTTATTAAAATTAAAGTATGTCTTCCATTCTCAATTCAACCCAATTAGCCTTAATTTATTAAATTTTTTATAACGTTTCAATGCTAAAAAATATTATATTTATTTTGTGTCTTGCAGACAGACACTTGCTGAAAATTAAAATTTTCTTAGTTTGCAGCAGTAAGTGTTAGCTTGATCTTTTATTTTGAGCTTTTTTCAGTGTTATAACAACGCGTTGATAAAAGTTAATTCTTTTAATGCATGTATAACGTTTTTGTGCAAGTTAAATTTTTACTTTGTCAGAAACATACTTTTGAAAAGTTTGCTTAAAATATTTTTAAAAATTGGTAATTTATTTGTTTAAAATTTGGTATCAATATAAAGATAATTTTTTAAATTTTAAGAAGGTTTAAACAACATTTTGTACTGTAATATTTTCGAATGTAATCGCAGTAAAACGCCAAAATTTCACTTATTGCTAATTAATTAAAATTTTAAATATAATTTCTATAAACTCACTCCGTAGCGTAGTCTGGCCTGTAACGCGTCAATACACACAGTGTTATTTATTATAAATAAAGACTATCCACCTTTGATATCCAATAAGTACGTTTTGGCAGATATTATTGCTATGCAATTTTAGCATCTTTGCGCCTATTGTGTTTTTTGCGTATATGAACTTTCATAGTGGGTACTATTCCTATGACATCATAGTGCCGTTAAAAAGATAAATATCTGATTATCTATTTAAAATTTATGTTTCTTTTGTGGTAATGTAATTTTTCGTTCTTATTTTCATGGATATTGTGAAAATAACTAGCAAAATCTAAATAATGATTATCATTTTAATTCCTGATGACAAAATAAAAACGGTTTAAATTTCATTGCAACAATAACATCTACTTTTGAAAATTATACAAAAAAAAATATTTTTAAAAATCATTAATATTTAGAAAAAAAATTGCGAAAAGTTTTATTGATATCATTAAAAATGTCATCCTTTGAATCTTAAGATAGCATATAAATATTAATTCTGTTCTGTAAGGTTTTTGGAAGTTATGGTAAAACGATATATAAATTTCATTTAACAATCGATTAATTGAAATTCACTTAGTTATAAGTTATTTGAAATTCTAATTTAAAAAATTTTAAAGTTACTTAAAAATGGAGCGGAGACACGCAAATACATATAAAAAATACAACATTTTGTATGCATAGATATATTCAACATATTAGTTGACTAAAAAGGAGTTTATATCATAGCGTAGCTTAAGATAATGTGTAATTTTGTTTAGCTAATGCAATTACATTTGTCATCTGATTGCAATGGTAAAATAACTTTTTCATAGTGTAAGTCTCACATTCAGCAACTATATTACAAATGTTATCTTATATTTTATCTAAGTGGAATAAAAAAAATACAAATTTATTTTTTTAAAGTAAAAATGGAAAAACAATTTATTGATGTTAATGAGATGATATTGCTTACAGAAACTTAGCTCCTTGATTGGTCAACAAGGAATTGTACATTTATAGGATAATTTAAAAGTCAAATATTCCTACACTGAAAAAATTTTCATGGTTTTGGTCTTTACGGATTAATTATATTTACATTAAGCAACACAAATTTATTTATTTTTAATTTTCGAGAATAAAAGATAAAGTCTAATTTTATGTATTTTAATAATATTTGAATTTCTTTTTTTAGAAATTGAAATAAAAATAATATTATATTGGAAAACCGAACGAAAAATAAAAGTTTAATTGATAATTTTTATTCTAAACTACACAAATAAATGCAGTTAATTAATTATCACTCTAAATTCTCACTCTTGGTTTAAAACTTAAATTCCCAAATTTAGTTTTAACAGATAAAAAAAAACATTGAATAGTTAAATATATTCTTCATGCATATAATACTTATCCATACATTTTTGTTCTTTTATCTGAGAACAAATATTAATCAGAAAAATCCAAAGCAGCATCTGTTAAAATAATATGAAACTTGCAGCAAAGGATAACAAATTAATTTCATCAGTTAAAGCTGTTCTTTGAGAGGATCTGGTAGTTTAACATAACAGACAAATAATGAGGCTTCAGGACAAACAAATATCCCATTCTACTTTAGATACACATCATTTTAATAACAGAATAGGTATAGAGTTATTTAACAAATGCATGGTTAGCTAATCAAGAACTCTTTTTTTTTTAATTTCATAACTGAGATATTTCACACAATCCTATCTGGAAAAAAAGCAAAACTTTCTTGAAATATAGAAAACAACCTTTGAATAATCATAGACTGACTAATCCGACCCGCTCGAAGGCACACGGAAAAACTTGAATGACCAGACTGCAGAGACAGTAACTCTGGTGTGAACTATGGTTGACTCCTAAAGGTCATCACTGGACACGAAACAACTCTTCCCTAAGGAAGTACGTCCCGTCATCGATGTAAGGTATCCTCCCCACCCGTTCGTGTACCTTCAAAGGTGGCGAGAAGAACCAACCACCATACTGGAAGCTTCTCATCTTCAGTTACGAGACGCCCTACTTAAGCGTCACAACCTTTGAGTAAAATAAAAAAAGTGAATATTTTTATATCTTTTTATATGAAAATAACTATAGACAAAATGCCACAGGAACATTTTCAGCTGGTTTCTCACAATTATACGCTGAATTCCTTTTCTCGATAAGAAATATCACTTTAAAGAAGATAGAAAGTTTCCTATTGAAAGAAATAGTCAAAAATAACAATTTTACTGGCCATGATTGCACTGAGCAACGAGAAATGGTTCACGACTACAAGCTTCGAAACTCGCGAATGCTGTCAGATCTTTTGATAAATGTTGTTCATGGAGAGTACCATCCTATTATTAAACAAATATAAACCCCTATATAATTCGGGTAATGTTCCATAAGTCCATTTAAAGGCTGAAATGTTTCCTAGGTCACAAAGGTTTGATTATAAATTGGACAAGACCTCTACGATTAAATCCAACCGTATTATAAATGTCTGTAATCTGCGCTGCGTGCCTTTCAAGAGTCATTCAATCGTTTGCATTAGAACTTTTAATTGCAGCCTAATGCCTGAATTTAACTCTGTTGAGAATTGATTTGCATTTGTGGAAAGCAATGGGCTACATACAAATTCGAATTATCTGTTTGAGTTTCAAAATATACTTCAGAGAAATAAATGTCTCAACTTCAAGCTATACAGTTTTAAATAAGTTCAGGACTAATGTCACATTTTCTCGGCCAGCAGTTTCTATCGAATAATAGAAAATTATTATTATTTAAAATTCAATTCTTATGTTCCAAACTTTCCCAATGTCTATGTGTCTATGTTCCAAACTTTCCCAGTGTCTCAAAAAAATTATTTACTTGCTTTATAAAAACTCATGAATATTGCATTAGACTAATTGACTTCTTAAATAAAAGATTGATGCTTCGCAAATGAATGACGCAAAATGACGATGATAATGTACAATATAATATCAGAATGCTTGCGAAAAAGAATAAAGTAATAAAATGATAATGAGTGGCTAACGTTTGTTAATCAGGCACTAATAATATACCATAAGAAAACTATTCATAACATTACAATTGAATTACTGTTAAAGCAATACCAGTAGTTATAATTACTCCCTAAAGCTGTATTGGTAATAAGTTTAGTTTCAATACAGATACGATGTTGTTGGGTTTTTTTTTTTGTTTTTTTTTTTTTCCACTTTCTTCATGGCAAAAAAACATGTAAGGGCTGAAAATCGAAAATATTATCAAGAAAATCTTTATACTTTTTATATATAATTTTCAATAAATAAACCCTTTTAATAAACTTTTAATTCTTATAAGAATCAAAATGGTAAAATATTTACATTCTAAAGGATTTAATTAAACAATATTTGTCTATGCATTATTTAGGCAAGTTCATTATATTCAATATATGTTGCATTCTGCGTTTTTCTTTTCAGAACAATTGTTGAAATTCTTTAAATGCATGCGCTGCAATTATTTCAAGTGAATTCACAGAATTTATCATTAATTATGAATTATCGAGAATTTATCATAAATTCTCGATCAAACAAAAGAAAACAGAATACCGCTATAAATTATGTAAACTTCTGTAGTAGGTATATAAATAATTTAAGTAATTAATTTTAATAAATAATCATTAAATTCGATTATTTAATAAATTGAAGTACAACTATTATCTTTTTTAAAAAAGTTGTTCCTGACTTATAATACTAAAAATAAATTTAATTATTTTTATTGAGTGAATTATAATATTTTTAATTTGACAGTTTTTTTCTGTACAGAATTTGAATAATTATATCACTTTACTTTAAAACTATATTCGACCTAAAAAAATTGTTATCATAAAAATCACAATTTATAATTTTACAACAGAATCTTCCCTTCCCCCCTCCTCCTGCATTTCCTAATTTAAGACAGATATCTGCTAGAAGTACTCTGAGCAGCATTGGATGAGTTTACATGGTTACTTTATTATAGAAATAGATACTGCTTCCACGACTCTAATATTTTTAAATTCTATTTTTGTATTCCAAAATTCCATCTTAGCGCAATCGGTTTTCTATTACTGCACTTTATACGCTTTTTGCAATAAATTACCAGTTATTGAAACTGCAATTTTAGAAATAAATAATTCTTTGTAATGCGTTATTTTATTAGTATACATATAATACAAATGTCTCTTTGATGTTATAAAAAATGCTTCGTAAATAATTGCTAAGCTTTAATACTTTCAACTTCTACTACGCTATTACAACTTCAAACTACGACGGAACATATCTTATAGAAAACAAATGAATTGTTCAAAATAACTCATATTAAAAACCACAAATTTCATTAATCAAGTTGAAATTCGATTTTGTAATATATATTGCAAAATATTCATACAATATAAATTTCTTGTGTTTTCATAATATTTTTATCTAAAGAGAGATGACAATAATTTAAAATTAGGTAAGTTTTCAGTGAAATTTTTTACCTAAAGATGGAATGTAATAATTTAAAGATAGTTGTATTTAGTGAAAAATACAATAAAATAATAGCATTCAAAGTGAAAGAAATGGTACAAAAATGTTTTAATAAAGTTATATATGTCATTTTATACAAGACCTTTGTTTTATACAAATTTGATTAAAAAAATTCTACTTCGGATGATTTGTTTCAGATTTATTACTAAAATTATTTGCATCACTTTATCAAACTATGATCTTAAGAAAATGGAAATTTTTTATGGATTTATGACGGAAACCACTAAAATGGTAAATCATCCAAGATTTTCTTTTTGCATCAAGCAATATTTAACCCAGCGTAAATACTCTACAGCAAAAATTACCTTTCTGGTGAATAAATTTATGAATTAATTTTCAGGCAACAAATCAATGAAATTAGCTTTTGTAAGTTAGTTACAAGAGAAGATAAAAAAATCCAAATAAAGTATTAGATGATGTATTGCAAGCAATGCTTGAACAAGTTGGTTCTTTTCTCAATCCCTTGTTAAGTTATGCTTAACAATTATATTGCAAGTTGATTAAATAAACTTAAAATTGTTATAAGTTAAGTTGTTTAATAAAAGTTTTTTTTTAATTTTTTTTTATTACTGACCACATATTAATGAATTTTTTGGCTGAATTAAAGATTATTATGGTTTTAAACCTGGCATATGAAATTCAAATAACAATGAATTTAATTCTACGAAGACTTGGATATTATTACGGAAATGTTAAATAATTCCGTGATATTCGAAACATTAACTGTATTGAGTGTATTGTGATTCACAGTCAACAGGCCTCAATGACAAATAACGATATTTATTAACACGAAATACAGAGACGGCAAGACACAATCGAGACATAAGCAAGTAGTGCACAGCATCCCGCAAATAATCGGCAGTAACAACAACCACAGCACACAAATCGCCCAGACAGAATTCAGCAGGAGGAGGAAATCTCCGTAGCTAATTACTTAGGTCTCTTAAAACGCCTGCTAATCTCCACTGTCTCCTAGCTTTAGCTTTTATCCATTTGCTGACTCACTACTATACACCTGGTTCAACCCACGACTCGATTCTGCCTCAATGCGCGTCTCCCAAACTTGGAGCATTATACCAATTCTCATTTAACTAATCGCTTCAATTGAACTTAACGCTTGCGCTTCGTTGTACTGATCCAATTAATTAGACATTGATTCACAATACGACTCTCACAAGATGACTGTCTCCCGCTTGGACTGCTGGCCTTTTATAGTTTTCTGAGCAGGGCAGAGAAAGTTCTCGAACAATCAAGTATAACTCAGCTACTATTGGTCTTATTGCCAAAATTCTTGAAGATTCTAGTATCATAAATTTTATCGCCAAATGGTTGCCAAGACCGGCGATCATTGATCCGGCATCATATCAGGATCTAAAAGAACTGGTCGCAAAACAGTCTTTCCTGCGAAGGAATTACCTGTGCTGTGAAACAACATTACAAATTCGTAACAATATTTTAATTGTTGCAAGAACCAATCTAGATACGAAGGATTCAGTATTAGCTCATTTTATTTTATTATCAACTGATTTGCCTAGAATATTAATTGCGCTTCGTTTCATGTCTTGATATACATGCTTCATTACCACTAGGGTTTATACTAAAACAAACTTTTTGAAAAACCTTTTTTTCAAATTCAATATTTCAAAAAAAAAACTGTTTTTGCCGGTTTTCAAATTTTTGTCAAAAAAAAATAGAAAAAGGAAAAATATTTTATTTTATTTATATGAAATAACAAAAAACGAAATCAATATTAAAATCAAAGTCAAAATATAAGAAAAAATTGGTAAGTACATATACATGTTACTTACACAAAATAACGAAAACTCAAACAAATATTTCAAATAATATTAATATTATTTTCACTAATTTTAATTTCTCCTAAGATAATTGAATTTTAAAAACATAAAATATCCACTAAACGGTGGCTAAGTCTTGTTCTTATTTTGGACACAATATTGCCTGAAATAGAAAATACTCGTTCACTAGCTACTAAACTTGTTTTTATAGTTTCCATGACATCAAATAACAAATCAAATATTTTTTCTTTTATTCTTTACCTCAAATATTGAAAATTTAGCTTTCAGTGTCTTTGGATTTGTAAGTTTCTTCAGGGTCTTCAAGAAACTTATGAATTGATTTTTCTATGGCTTCTTTTGTAAAAGCATCACTCTCATGAGTAGTTTCTTCGATTTAATCTTCATCAGAATCGTTTCCCACGTAAGAATTCGGAAATATTCTAGACAATATCTTTCCAGATAACAATAATTTCGGTTTTTGAGGCTAAAGAAAGTACATTAGGCTTCTCCGCTGAACTGAAAATGTTTTGTGGATATTCCAAATACATCAAAAGAGTTGCTAATTCCACTTGTCGTCTTTCGTGAATTCGTTCTTCTAAAGCATATAATAATTTCAAACTTATTTCATTGTTTAATTTTTTTAATTCATTTAACAGAAATTCAGATATGCCTTCTCTTGTTAGTAAATTCGTATCTCGTCGCCTTTAGCTGCTAGACGAATCGGTCCCAACCAATAAAATTCTTTTTTTTTTTTTGAAGAGTAATATATAGGCGTTCTGAAAAACCGGCTTTCTTAATTTAAAAACCGATTTTCAAATGTGACAAATTTACTTTAAAAACCGGTTTTTTAAAAGCGAGTTTGAAAAACCGTCAAACCCTAATCAGCACATATTTTTTAATTTCAAATTTACAAAGAAATTTCAATAATATCATTTTTAGATATTGTGCACTTATCTAATATGTCGTAGACCGTCTTAATAGAGTTATATCAATTATCAAAAATTGAATGAATTTTCTGCATTATCTAAAATTTAATTACTCGCTGTTTGCAATAACTTAACGTTCCTGTTCTCATACATCATTCAAACCGTCATGAAATTAATGAAGAGCAATTAACGTGAATTTTGAGATTACATAACATGTTAACTGTAACATGTTAAATAGATTGAAAATGCTGATGAGAAAGACCAAGAATTCAAATCAATTTCTGTTTATATCCTTTCGGCAAAGTCTTATAAAATATTTTAATAAATATTGAATGCACTATCAATCATTCGTCGATTATTTTCTGGAAAATTGAAAATATATCTTAAATAGTTCTTTATTTCACACAATAATGCACATCACTATCTCAGCTTTCATATATGATTTGTTTTATCTTAGTTTCAAACTTTACGAATTCGTTGTGAAAACAACAAGAAAATAGCTCTGGTTTTTTCGAACATTCATTATTTTATCAATTTCTTCGATTCATTGATAAAGTGAAAATTTTCCAGTTATAGAAATTTAATTCGATTTAACCTGGCTTTATTAAATCTAAATAACGATCACAAGAATCATAATTTTTCAATCATCCTCAATTGTTTTGAAATTTCTTCATTCATTTTTAAAAAGTGAACTGTTTTTATGTATAATTAACACAGAATTTTAATGTTTATTGGAAATATTATTGGAAGAAACTTGCTTAGTTGCTTGTCAATAATTTAACTTTCTTTTATAATGATGTATCTGGAAACTTTCTATTTTGCTTGTAAACTGCTGTATAAGTCTCAAGAATATAAATCGTCAATTTTCATATCCACGTTTGTAGCTTTATTGCTAGCGTGTTGATATTCTTTCAAAAGAATGAAATGAACGATTCTAAAAGGAAAACGCTTCACTAGTTCTTTGCCAGTATCTCCGATACTGAGTGATATTTTCTGATTTCATCTGTTAGTAGTCTGAATGTAAAAAAGTAACCCCCAATAACTGGTCTTGATTATGAGCATCTAAGTTTGTTCACCTGAATGAAAAATTCTAAACGGGATATTATTTCTATAATATGAATCTACGTGAATTATCTTTTAGATAATAGAAAAATTCCTTCAGTTTTCAATTCAGTCGTGTTTTATTCAATACTGAAATAAATACTTATACTCCCAAATAATTACTTTTAATAATACGGTATATGGATTTTCAAGTCTGTCATTACATATAAATTTGAGTAATGAAGAGACAGAGTACTGGTAAATTAAATGTAGGACAGAAATAGAAAACAAGAAAATTTATTTGTTTTAAAATATTTTGCTAAATTGGAAAATATTCTAATCGCCCTTTTGCGGCGATTTTCAATCTACTGTGAATATCTCTTTACTGGTTTCGTTTCGTTATATTAAAACACAACAACAACACAAGAGCTATTTTGAGAAGAACGCTGTAATTTTGAACCCCGGTCAGATAATAAGGACGATACGTGAGCTGGCACCCTCCTCTCCACCCCCGGACGGATTTAACGTGCACCAAACCCGCTTGGCTGCTTCTTCCGTGGAATCGGGCATCGAACCTAAAACTCTCCCGTTCTGAAGCCAAGACCTTACTACCAGGCTACCGCAGTCCTTATCACTTTAATGTTAGTGAAAAACAAATGATAGAAAAGGAAGCATAAAAATGAAATCGCTTAATCCGAAAAACTCTTGAAAGTCAAACAATACCAAATCCTCTACATACCCATCGAAAAAAAAGATTAAAGGCCATTTCCGTCCGCCTGTAGAGTATCCTATTCTTGTTTTATACTTTAGCAATAAAACTATGCATCACAAATAAGATGAAAAGAAAAAATATTCTTTTTAAAATTTTAAGAAGACAAATCATTGAGTTTCAAGGAGAGAAATAAAATGTTAATTACTTAATTGTATACTTTCAGTATCAGGCCATTGATTCTCTGTATTAGAACCAGTCTATTAAAAACACAATGTCAGCTTCAAACACTGATACTAGATATTCAGCAGAAGACGCTGAATTGAAATATTGAAAAAGTAAGATTAAGAGCATTAAAAGGTTAAAGCTTCTCTGTTATTTACTAAATATGTTTTGCACAATTCTATAGCATTATTAATTAAAGTAGTATGTTATAAAAAAACAATCTTACAACTTTCGGAGTTTCTGAATTAAAAAAAAAATTTAAAAACAAGTGTTCAATATTTTCTTTTGTAAAATGTTATAGAGTATTTTAAAATATGATGTATATTAATTTTCAATCAAACACAGATTATTTTAAATTGAATTCTTCCGATTACTTTGTATACAGTAAATTTTATTCTATTTTGTACGAAATTTTGAAAACAAAATGCCTTATTAAAGGTAAAATAAAAAATAAAATGGAAAATTTTTGAGCCCACAAAAGACTGGAATATGTCAAAGGCTTGTAGAACAACTAAAATATTTCCCTCTAAAGAAATCCCGTATAATCTTTCTTGTCAAATAATCCTTTGTATTTCCAACGAACAAGGATTTCAGCCTTTTGAAAATCATAATTTTTTCTTCCTTCCCCATTTTAATTATTAATTGACTGCTTCAAACTATGGTTTTTTTTTTTTTTTTTTTTTTTTTTTTGAGGGAGTGTAGGACTAAAACCAAGATTTGGGTCATTGTAATTTTCTGTTAAATATTATTCCACACGAACTATTTATATACCGTCTTAAAATTCAAGCAATTATCTTTTTGATCAGTTTATTTAAATGTGATGCAATTTTCTACTCAATTGCGGCAACTATTTTAAAATTATTTTTTTGCATAATTTTTTACAATAATTTGCTTTATTGCAGTGAGCTGTTGTGATTTACTTTATTCATTGTCAGCAGTTTTTTTCTTTCTGTTTCCCCTGTATAACAAAAGAAAGTCATTGGCTGTTAGAAAGCCTCCCAGTTCCAGAAAACTACCTTCAGAAGTACTTTCATCCTCTTAACGATGATGCAATTCGGCCACATTTTATTCTTTGTTCCTTCCCGAGGGAAATAGGCTGATCTCTAGTATTTTATGAACATTCTGGTAACAGGATGCAAGTTTATGAGGGCAGGCACAGTTCCGTTGGGGATAAGCACAGATGATAAATCCGAGCTTCTAAGAGAAGGGAATAAATATTTCTTAATTTAACTGATTGAATTTCCTTTAAGATTTTGCACTTTCTATTTCCAGCAAAGTTTATGTTCTTTAAAGAAAAATATCATTTTTGTTTTGTTTTGTTTTAATTTACATACAAATATGAGGACATAATAATTTAAAGGAAATGTACTTCCCAAAAGAAGTTATATTTTGGAGTAACATATTTCAATTTATACTTGTTTCTAAATATCAAAGGATTTTTTATAAAAATTGAAGATGATGGATTGTCTAAATGAACCCTTTTATCAAAGTTAGAGGGAAGATAGAAAATATGCATTTGCTTAAATATAGCATTGTAATATCATTTTATTATCACAAAAAAAGGAATTATATGCCTGAGTTATATCGTATAGTTTGAAAAAAATAGTATTTATAAATTATGATTCCAAAAGATGCTAAAAAATAGTATATAGAAAACTATGAAAAAACGTTAATTCCAGACGCTTTTATGAAATTTTTATGAAAACATCAATGCCACTTAATCATAATTTGAATATTTATAGATTAATCATGTATATTTATGAAGATAGATTTATCATGCACCTTTATACAGTGCTTTCAACTTGAGAGTAACTTTCAATCAAATGGTAGTAAATTACAAAATCTCTTGCATAATTTCCATTTCTTTTTACTTAACATTTATATATTAAGGATCTAAAGATCAAATGCAAATATGCATAAATGATTTACGAAATATTTCCAGTAACTTTAAATAATAAAAATAAAATTTGGTTGTCGCTTCATAGAAAGGCATCAGAAACGTCAGTGAGAAACATTTATGTAAATTTTTCATCCCAAGACTTTGGCCAAAACAATATCATCTTATATAAGATTCTAACCGTCTTACACAAAATTAAGTCAAAATTAATTTTCTGTTTTTCCTTAAAAAAATTAAAGAATCCATTTTTCATCATCTGTACATATTTTTTGAATATCCTAGAGTATGTACTTTTTATTAATTTTATAACGTCTAATAATTTTATATATATATGTAGTACTCAGGAATCACTACTATTTTAGAACGCATATTTAATTACATTTAGGACGGACAATTACATTAAAACAAAAGAAATGAACATTAAATAGATTTCGTCGAATACGTAGCAGGATTAATTCATATGTTACGTCGCGTCTTTCGTTCAGAGACCCGTCTCGTCTCACACGTCTTGACTTTCGTTCAGACACGTCTGCAATCCGTCTAACAAGCTTCAACACCTGTTGGTCAGCAGATGGCGCTCGTCATCAGGCGTTCGTCACTACATTCGGCGATCCTGACGTCTCTTTCGTCCTCGAAAATTAAATAAAAGTAGAAAAATCTGAAAGAATAAAAAAAGAAAACAGTATCTGGATAAACCAATAAACATTTTTTTTTTCTTTTAGTCTGAAGACCATGCTTTCATGAAAGCAGCTGCTGTATAATTTGTATTTGGTCCGTCATGGCATCCAACTTATAGCGATCCTTAGGTTTACCCTTGACAATCCGATACGGTCCATGAAACTTTGGTCTTAGTTTGAGTCCAGTTCCAAACTGCGTCCGTTGTATGGCCACTAATTCACCAAGTTTGTAGGCCACTTTTCTTCGTTTGTTGAAACTTTTACGATTCTCTTCTTGCATCTTCAAAATGTTTTCCCTTGCTTCTTTTCTCATATTATTTCGATCTTCCATAATTGCTTTTGTGTATTCTTCTTCCAATATTTCCTTTAAATGTAAATCAGTTGTATCTTTTAATTTTACTCCAGTTAAAAGCTCAAACGGGGTCAACTTTGTACTCCTCGAAACAGTACTATTGATTATTTTCTGCACTGATGCAACATGTTTGTACCATTTCGTAGGGTCTGTTAGAATGGGTATTAAAGTTTTATAGATAGAATTGATAGAATGGGTATTAAAATTTTATAGATAGAATTGATAGAATGGGTATTAAAATTTTATAGATAGAATTGATAGAATGGGTATTAAAATTTTATAGATAGAATTGATAGAATGGGTATTAAAATTCTCGTCAGATTCCCAAAAGTAAATTGTTGAAGATTAAGTTTAGTTATTGCATCCTGAGTAGATGTTGATTTAACCGGATACAACCAGACAAATTTTGTAAAAGCGTCGACTATTGAAAAAATATGCTGGTAGTTCCTATTTGTAGAAGGCATAGAGCCAATGAAATCGATGTGATATGTACTTAAAGGCAAATTTTCTTTTGGGATGGGGTTAAAGAAACCTTCATCTTTTCCACGTTTCTTATTACAAAGAATACACTCCAAGCAATTGGCAATTACACTTTCTATTTTCGATCTCAACTTTGGTATGTAAAATTCTTGCTTTAAAATTTCTTCCGTCTTAGCCACAGCGTCATGTCCTTTACTGTGAATTTCTCGAATAATTTCTCTTTGTAATGCTTCTGGGACTATGAGCAATTCTCTGCCATTATCGTATTTGTATAAAACTCCATTTCTCACAAGGTGTTCACCGTCATCTTGCTTATCTATCCAAGCTTTTAATTTCTTAAGGAATTCGTCCTGATATTGAGCATTGGCTATTTTAGTGGTCACTTAACTATATAAACGAGTAACAACAAGTACTGCGTTTCGACTAAGAGAATCTACGTGTGTCATTTGTTTTCCTGATCTGTGAACAATTTGGTAATCGAATTCCTCTAACTGTAAAGCCCATCTTGCAACTTTTGGTGCAAGATCTCTTTTACTCATAGTTTGTTGAAAAGCGGGACAATCAGTACCAATTTTAAACTTAGAACCCAGTAAATAATGTCTAAATTTTTTCAACGTTTCGATTATAGCCAAAACTTCTAATTCATAGCTACTATATTTTTCTTGTTGTGGAGATGTTTTTACACTAAAATAATGAATAGGATAAAACTTATTGTCGGTTTCCTGTTGCAGCAGCACTTCTCCGAATCCCTGACTGCTAGCATCTGTATGGAGTTCTAAAACTGATCCCTGTTGATAGAGATGCAAAATTGGCTGAGTTAATCCCGAGTTAAAATATCTTTAAGTTTTTGAAACGCTTCCTTTTGTTCAGATTCAAACTTAAATGCAATGTCTTTTCTTAGTAGATCACTAAGAGATTTTGCGATTTTTGAATAGTGGGGTATAAATTTCCGGAAATAACTAGTAAGGCCTAAAAAGCTTTATACTGTGCTTATACTTTTTGTGGTTGTGGAAATTGTTTCACAGCTACCGTTTTAGATACAGAGGGCTGTATAGTTCCGTTTTGGATTCTGTAGCCTAAAAATTCTATTTGTGGTTTTAAAAATTGACACTTCTTAAAATTAAACTCCAAACCGTACTCTGATGCAACCCGTAGAACACGTTGTAATTTTTCTAACCCTTCTTCCTTGGTTTTGGATGGTATAATAATGTCCTCCTTATAAATCAGTACAGTTCCGTCTAGCATCAAATTCCTGAATATCACATTAATGTAAAGCTGAAATACACTCGGACTATTGGAAAGTCGAAATGGTACTTTAAGAAACTCCCACTGGCCATGATGTATTACAAAAGACATAAATTTTGTGCTATCCTTCTTACGTCTACATGAAAAAATCCGTTTTTCAAGTCCAAAGTAGTAAATATTTTTGATTGCTCAAGTTAGTCAAGCAAATCTTCTATGCGGGGTAAAGGGTACCGATCTTTAATCATCCTTTTATTTAGCTTACGAAAATCAATGCATAATCTATAACTATCATCCTTCTTGCATAAAACTACAAGGGGAAAATATTCTGAGCAACTGGGTTTTATTATCCCTTCCTGTATCCATTTATCAATCTGAGTTTCAACAAATTTTTGTTCTTTAAAAGGCAGCCTTCGAGGGTTATGACTAATCGGAATATCATCGCTCAGTATTATTTTCATTTGCAACTCCGTACTTTTTGTTTTGTTTGGCGAATACTTATTTAAAAGACGATTTATTTCCTGTCTCAGGGTTTTTTTTTACATGACTCATGTCGATTTCATCATAGTTTGTCGAATCCGCTAAATGAATGAAGTATGGGAGAGGATGTGAATATATTCTATTGCAAGTCTCAGCAAAAATAGGTACCTGTCTGTCTCTTTTCAGCTGCGAGGAACATAGTGATACGACCTTGACCTCATTTCTCACAGCCGAGTGTAATTTATTTAGCTTTTTTCCCATGAATGATAATTTGTTTTTCTTGGAATGAAAAGCTTAGATTATTTAATACGTCCATGCCAATGATTATTTCTTTCGGCATTATTTCTAACACATACACATTAGTTGATATCACATATTCATCAATTAATATATCACAATAAAAAAACCTAGAGGAGTAATGCTATCTCCACTTATACCAGCTAATTTCACATTATCAGTCGTTAAATTAGGTTTACCAATTTTCAAATAAAAATCATAATTAATCATAGTAATATCACTTCCAGTATCAATTAATGCATCACAATTTACACCATTTATTTCAACATTTTTACTAAGCTTATTTACAGTTTTTTGAGAGTTACGAATATACACTTTATTAGAGAGGGGTACTTTAAAATCTCTTTGCGGGCAGATACTGGCTTTGTGACCAAAGCTACCACATTGGAAACATTTCCATCCTTTGTTTTTAAACTTGCAATTAATTGATTTATGGCCAGCCTCATTGCAATTAAAACATTTATTATTACTCTTGTTATAGTAATTATCATCAGCATAATTCTTTTGAGCACGAACGAACGGCAATGGTGAATTTTTAGCTTCTTTCGCGATATCAAATTTACTTCTGTTTTCGGAAACACGTCAATTTCAGTTTGTTTCCTTTTGAAGGTGACTTCGTGCAGCTTCATATTCATCCAATTTATTAACCAAATCTACTTTCTTTATTTTGGGCAAATCGTCGAGAAAGTGATCGCGTACGTCATTTGGTATTTTACTCTTTAACTATTCAACGACCATTAGCTGCTTTAAATCTTCAAAATCGATTATTTCTAAACAATTTATCCATTCCTCAAAAAAGTTATTCAGTTCAAAACCGAAATCCCGCCATAAAGAAGAATAATCTCGTTTGTGAGTAAAAAAATTTCTGCCTGAGTTGTTCGGAGCCTGAGTTGTTGTTAAATCTTAAGCAACGGTTTTTTTATGGAATCAGTCATTAGCTGATGGATCAGGTTCACGAGCAATTAAATTGACTATATCCAATGGTAATAACCCGAGTAAATAAGAAATCCAGTTTTCTTTTGCAATGTTATCCCTACGCATTTGTTTCTCAATTGTCTCCGTTATTATCATAATTCTTCAACAATTTTAATATATCAATCTTAGGCATATCTGATACAGTTACAGTATTTTCTCTACTTTTTAACTCAAGTTCTAACTTTTTCAAAGTATATTCGCGCTCATTCTTTTCGGCTTCGGCTTTTTCAGCATCTAACCTTTCGCGCTTCTGAGTGATAGTTAAAAGTAAGTTTTTTACGAACTCTTCGTCATAGTCTTTCGACTCTGTTATCATTGTAACTAACTGTCGCACTTTGGCATCCTGTGCTGCCGTTAGTTCTAATTCATCTACTAAAGTTAGTAAGTAGCTGTTTCGTGATACTTGAGAATAAATCAAAATTGTACTCACAATTTCTTCAACGTTTCTTCCACAAGTAGTTGGTATCCGAAAGGTTTATTGTAGTACGTCAGATTGCTCTACGTCAAATTTCACTCCTGTTTGGCTCTTCTTTCGTCTATGCACCGGTCTTCATTAAAATCCGGGTCGAACCCCCATATTTGTAGGACTCAAGAATTATTACTATTTTAGAACGCACATTTAATTACATTTAGGACGGACAATTACATTAACATAAAAGAAATGAGCATTAAATAGATTTCGTCGAATACGTCGCAGGATTAATTCACATGTTACGTCGCGTCTTTCGTTCAGAGACCCGTGTCGTCTGCAATCCGTCTAACAAGCATCAACACCTGTTGGCCAGCAGATGGCGCTCGTCATCAGGCGTTCGTCACAACATATATATATATATATATATATATTGATGCAGTTAAAGTTTCGTGATATTTCGACATTTTTTTTTTCTTTATACACTTGAAAGAGAAACTTAAGTAAACATTTGAAGGAGATAAGAAAACTTTTCATCTTTTTCCTCCCACTTATTAGATCTCTGCTTTGTGTTTCAAGCTAGTTAATTTCATCAAGCGTGAGATTAAAAATCAGGAAAGTAAATGAGAATAAACTTTATATTAAGTAGTGAAAGTCTTCTTATAGTTTCATATAGATATTTGAATATAAAACCATCATATCAATAATATTAATAGTTAAATTACAACATTTCAATACCACTTGAGATTCTTAGTAAAGTTTTACATAATATTCAATTCTGGTATCACTCATAGTTTCTGAATTTAAAAAAGATATATATAATTCTGTGAAAATTTAGATTTACATTTTTCTTTTAAAAATTGAGGATAAATAATTTGCAATGAACTGAGAAAAGCAGACATTTTCAAAAATTGTTTAAATATAAAAAATATATTTTCACATAACTAAATAAATCAAATAAATATCATTATTTGTTTTCTTTCTTCCAAAAGAACAGCTATAAAGAAATTCGAATTTTAAGCATCTAAATAATATTGAATATTATTACTAAATATTTCTAATGATAAAAACCCTGACTTAAAATTAGCCATTAAAATGAAACGTTCAATTAAAATTTTATTTATTATTAATGGCAAATTGAAATAGATAATTGCTCTTTAGAATTGCTCTTTTCACAATTGCTCTTTAAAAACTGGTATATTTTACGGATTTTGAAGCAATTTTATTTCTTAACGAATTATGCTGATTTTTCATATAAGTTTAGCTTGAAAGTATTTCTGCTTGTTTGAGGGCAACACAACAACTTACGTCTATCGACTCTTCTATTCTCTACTCACTTTGTCTCTCAGATTTTTATAGACTGGCTGAGAGCATATTAATTATTAATTATTATTACCTGGAGAAAGGGCTGTAACTTGAACTCTAATAGAACTACTACCAGGAATCTTGAATATTCCGGGTCCTTCACTTTTGGTGCCAATTGCCGAGGATCCATTCAGCATCCGTTAGAATTATCCGTAAAACCCTTTTTCTTTATTGTAAAACCAACCTTTCTGTACTGTAAACCAAGGAAGCTTTATTATAAAATCCTAACGGTATTTTGATTGTTTCTGTTGACTTTTCTTGTTTTAATTATTTTTTATTTCACAATCATGAACAGCAATATGTCATAACAAAGTATATCTTCCAAAAGATAAGGAAAATTTCTATATTAAAGAGTTTAATAAGTTGATAATAATAGTAAATAAATAATAAATAAACGAAACATGAGAAATAATTTCACATAATGACAGTGAATGTATATAAAGACCTTTAAAAAATAATTACTCCAATATTTCAAACTAAATTAAATAATAGAACCTTTCTATATCGAAATATTAATATTGATAATTCTCTACTGAAAATAAAATTTTATATCTCTTTTATTATATCGGATAGAATTTTATGTTCACTATATAAATTACGTTATTCTAAAAATAATTCTTCCTGGAATAATATATTTTCACTCTATATAGCATTAATTTAAACTGCGTGTAATTCGCGAATAGGTTCCTTATCACTGAATGCCTCATATCTTTAAACAAAACACCTGGTCTCGCGAAAAACTTTCTGAAATAAAAAGCAAATATTATCAACCATTTTTCAAAATACTGCTTACAAATACAAAATCTCACATATGCAATAGAATTTGTGAAAACAGTGTTACAGGTAAAGCTGTGCATCCTCCATAATCTTGTTTATTCGCCACCAACTGATAATTCCTTCATACCCTTAATTCTGGCATTAAACCATTTCATGTATCGACCATGCTTTGACCTACGACACATATCATTGCGCTAAGGCTTAGAGATTATTCAAGTGTCAGGAAATGTCACCTTCAGTCTCCTAGCCCTTCTAACTTAAGAATGAATTACTCACTTCAAACGCAAACACGTTGTTTAAAATTTTAGGGATTTGTTCGGCTTGAAATTCCTTCCTTCCTAATTCATTATTACCCCAACATGTTCAGCCTATACTAAACAAAAGACTTCTTTCTAATCCCTGAGACATTCTTAAATTATATTTCGTCTTTGAAATATAATTTTTTTCGTATTTTATGATTAGGAAAATGCAGCAATGAAAATTGTTTCTACAATTTTCTAGAAATAACTCAATATTGATGAAATTATTTATTTGGATATATGAATTTGTTTCATTATTATTTGAGACATATAATTTGAAATATAACAAAGATGTTATTAAATTTAAAATGTGTCTAAAATATATTTGGTGTAATTCTGCATGGCTTCATATAATCAGTTAACCGTTTCGACCTCTTCGAAAAATGTCATAAACTGATCTTAATTGTCTGGTCTTTAATGTCTTAATTAAACTGGTCTTAATTGTCATAAACATATATATAGTGTATAAACATAATAAATATTTAATTATACGTGTAATGATTAAACAATTATTCCATAAATCTAATAATTGTCATTAAATAAATTAGACATAACGCAGAATGTGTACATTTTCCATGAT
The DNA here is from genome assembly GCA_026543865.1 of Argiope aurantia. Classification (NCBI taxonomy): domain Eukaryota; kingdom Metazoa; phylum Arthropoda; class Arachnida; order Araneae; family Araneidae; genus Argiope; species Argiope aurantia. The sequence goes on from JAPMOR010087676.1 coordinate 118,028, forward strand.
GAATAAACTCGTCAAAAAAAGTTAACTGGTTTATAAACATCGTCCTCTATCACAAATTTTGAGAAATGTGAAAAAAAAACTGAGTTTTCATAACCAACAATGAATATGACTTATTTTTTTCAAGCCTAAAATTGTGGTAGTTTTTTATTCAAATCAAAAAAGGAAAAAAATGATCAGCCGTATTCATTAATAGTTATACAGATTTTTTCGTATTATTATAAAGTTTGAAAAATTAGATTTGAACTTTTGCTTGATAAACGACGGCTAATTATTTAAATGTACATGATTTACTTTGAATAACTGTACCTAAACATGAAGTTCTAATGGGTTTTAAAAATTCAGACAATATGTTAAATATATGTTTTATATGTGATAAATATTTTCGAGACATAGTCTTTCAATATTTAAAAAAAGGTATCCCGAACATTTACCTGATTTTATATCAACTTCATTCCAAGCCTTTCTTCGATTCCTAATATTATTATATGTCGAATGCTACTATTCTTGAACTTAATTTTGAAAATTTGCTGATGCATTATATGATACAATATATTCAATGCAATATTGTACTCCATCTAAATTCTTCACAAGTATTGATAGAGATACATTATTATTATTCATTATTTTTTACTTTTGCCATTACTTTATATGGGATGAAGACATGCACTCCTTTTATTTGCAACTGTAATGGCCAGAACTTGATTTTGAACGAATGTTTATTTAGGTAGTATTAAGAATGTCAGAAATTACTGCTGGTTTTTAAATTATATTAATTTCATATTTTTATATTCTTATTTTAGTTCCGGTTTTCTATCATAATATCAATAACATTTTCCACCTAGGGAACAAATTTTCATGTCCAGATCAGTGAAACAAAGACGGGTTTAATAAACATTGAGTTAACATTATATCTCATGTGTGTGCGCTTGATTTTAAGGTACAAAATGAAATGGGAATACAAGATATTTTTTGTCTTTTATATCCGCTATTGTTAAAAAGCCTCCATTTATAACGTGCAACTCTAACAGGTTTAAGAAATGCATCTGATTAGCATTGACAATGCCTTAATAAATTACAAGTGATTTTGGTATAGCTTTAATTTCTTCTAAAAACGTATATCGAGTCTAAATATGTTCTCTGTTCACTTCATTAATCCTTCTTATTAATCTTTCAACTAGCTAAAAAGTAAAAAGGCATCCAAAAAGTTTCTTCTATAATGACCGTAAAAAACCGTTTTTCGATTATTATCCTAAAATGGGTGAAAAGTAGAAAGTCATTTTCTGACAACAATGCTAAGACCTAATGATTTTTATCGCAAAAGGGGGAAGTTTCAATGTAGAATGTCGTCAAAGCTTCAACCTTTTGCAATAAGTATCGTTTTACAAAGGTTCAAGTTATGTATGTTACTGTCAATGGGCTATATAAATTGAAACAATGGGGTAAATCTAAGATTTAAAAAAAATACCCATACAGGACATCAAGAGAATGAGAGAGACTATAAAATGGTGAATTAACCCCTAAAGAAGCTTGAAACATTTATCAATGAAGAACAAAAATCGAAATTAAAAAAGAAAACGGCACGACAGGTATAATAATTTTGCTTTAGAAAGAATAACTATAGAGCATTTTGATAAAATGGGAAAGAAAAGATCAAAAGGGTGCTTTAAAACCTTCTGAAACGTTTATTCAAAAGAATGTAAAAAGTTATTTCGGGAGAGAAATAAATGAATTTTATCAAATCTCTCTGAAGTGGGAGTTTGGAAAACGTAAAAGGAATAAATGAAGACTTAATTTATTCCTTTTAAAACTATCATCCAAACACATCTTTCCAAACATTTCTTTAAAATGGGATTTTCAAACTTCTTAAATGAAACGGAGGAATGAGTCTGTTTCTATATTCACTTTATAATTATCTCCGTCTTTTGCTATGTTATTTATTTATTTATATTCTTCTACTCTATAACCTTACTGTAATTTTTATTCAATTTCTTCTTAAATGTAAATTAATTCATTTACTCCTTCTGCATAGATGTCCTTAAGGATCTATCAAATTACCATTTATTATTGCCAGTCTCCTTCGAATGCTCTTGATGATTAATTGAAGTGTGTTAAGATTATCTTATAATAACTTATAAAACAATAACTCTTCATTGTTTGATAAAAATTTACTGCAACTTCAATTAATAAAATAACATTAATTAAACACATTGCATTCCAAATTCAGATATGTTTAGCCTTATGTAGCGTTAACAAATTTTGAATCCTACTAAATGAGTTCGCGAATGTTTTACAGCATGCACGTACTTTATTGCATTTACTACATCGCAATATTAAAGCCCGATGGCGCAGTCCGGGTTTGAGGTTCGATCCTCGGGCTGAGCAAGGTTGATTCAGCCTTTCATCCCGTCAGTGAGTCAATAAGCTGAGTACCAAGCATGTTTGAGAGCTAAACACAGGTGTTCCGCGTTAGACTGACCACCTAATCGGGACATATGCCTTGCATACCAAGGCCCTCGGTCAAAAAGCAGATATGGACACTGTACGCCTTGGACCACATGAACTGACATGCCACTGAGTTTAGTTTACATACCATTATTATATTTCCATCCATTTTTGAGGTGCTACCCAGTGAGAGCACATCAAGAATGAGAAGCTTCCAGTATGGTGGTTGGTTCTCTCCGCCCTTGTGGGTTACAGAAAGAGGTGGTAATTGGCACCTCCCATCGATGACGAGACGTACTTCTCAAGGGAAGCGTTGTACAGGGGTCGATGTTGGCTCATAAATCTCAACTACAGTTCCCACCAGTTTTGCTGTCGTGGTGGTCCGGTCATTCAAATTTATCCGTGTGCCTTCAGTGCAGTGTGGTAGTAAATACATAAAAATAATCCAAAATATATTTATATGCTGATTGTTGAAATGCCTCAATTCATTAAAAAGAAAGTAAGACGTTTCTTGCAGAGTATATAATGCAAAGCAAACTTTACAAATGTATAGAAAACGAATATAAATGTGATTTAGCACCAGTGGACAAACTTTAAAGAACGATGGAGCGAGAATATTGATAATTCGGAATCTCAAAGCCTTGCGTAGTTCGACTTCTTACATTTTGGGAGAAAGATGAAGACTAATAATAAAAAAACAAGATCCGAGGCAACTTAAATTAAAAATAAAAGTAATTAACTTAAATTCATTTTAAAAAAAGCATTTAATTATCAAACTTACATATTGAAAATTATGAATAAGAAGATCAAAAATTGAAAATTAAACTTATTCCCTTATTGCTCTTAATAGCCACAAGTATTTTATAATGAATGATCGAAAAAAATATTTTATAAAAAAAAATGAATTTCTCATCATATATTTCTAATTTTCCAGTTTATAATTTCCTTGATATAAGAAAAAATGTAAAAAACTGTCTATAAATCATTTTCTATATTTATTAATTATTGATAATGGCATCTGCTATTGAAATGAAGCCTTTGTGAAGAAGCCATGAAAGATTCATAATGCCTTTCCACATTAATCTTTAACTTGGTTCAAGTATTGATGGTGCAGCATCAAAAAATTGCGATAGCGATATAAAGCTGGTAAAATAAAAAAAAGTCCTTTTTCGTTTTTTCAACCATCATTATACTAATTTCACCGCAACAGTGAATCGATTATTTAATTATAATATATAATTTCATTGGATAATTAAATTCTATGATATCCATTACTGCATTAAGACGTTTACATAATTATCCTTTTGGAGCAGAGGGAAAAGAAGGCAGGATAAATTAATAGAGTCTCTTTTGTTCCGAGTGGTTGCATTTTTTTTTAAAAAGAAATCAATGCTTGGTCAGCGCTAAACCTCTCCCCACTGATGAAGGAAAATAAATCAGTGCTGTGTCTCGACATAAAAGCATAAACGGGATCAAAGTCGCGCCATCACTGAGTTATTTATTTGCCACGAAAGCGAAAATGGGGACAAAACAAAAGAAAAAGCAGCAATATAATTCTGTTCCCCCTAGCGTCCATTTTCAAAGGCTAAAGAAGCTGACTGTGATTTCACAGTGAAGCGTCTCGTAACGAAGGCATTTCTTTTTTCCAAAAAAACTGGTGCAGAAAGTGAAGGCGAGTTTCAGCATATAGTAAAAAAAATGTGAAAGAGTGAAAAAATACATCTTCCGAAAAGAAAGAATTTGCGGAAATACCAAGAAGATTTCAATTTTCTTTTCTCACTCTCAGATTTTCCCTAACAACGCGTTCGTTCAACAAAACACAAGAATTAAGTGCTGTTTAAACTCTCGTACTCAGTGAAATATATGAACATAGTCGAAAATGGGATGAAATTTCTTTTCCGCATTATTTGTGAACTATCTAGATGAACAAAATCAGACAATTAACATTTCGTCAAATTAAAAAAAAGGAATCGTAAAAATTGCAAATCATAAGCCTTAACTAATGTATTATTGTTTAAATGCCTTTCGGTAAATAAGAATTTCAAAATTTTAAATTTATATATATATAATGTAAAAATATTTTTAAGAATATGCTTGGCCGAATAAAAGAAACCTGTGAACTTCGATTTATTCCATCCCCGGAGACATAATTTATATACAAAAATTAGTGGTAAGAAATACGGCAGTCTGCATCGCGACATAAGAGCAGAAGAGACCAAAATATTTCCTTTCACCAGTTTTACTATGAGATTTTGCTAGGGATTTTTTGACCGTTTAGCCTTAGGACAGGAAAATTTAGGTATTTTCAAAAGAATTTGCTAAGCATAATGGATTTTTATACGACACTCGGAGTGTAGGAAAATGCCGTGACTTTCAGTTTTATAGAGAGCGTGTTAAATGTAATTAAATAAAAAGTAAAATTGGATAAAGAAATATTATTTTTAATGAAGTTAATATAGGCTAATTTCTAATAAAAAATTAATTAAGATTTATATTAGATTTTAAAATATCATTACATATATATTCAACCTCATTCTTCATGTGATCAAATTTATCCTTATTTGTACCAAATTCTTGTCATAACTTAAAATTTTTTATAATAATAACATTTATGTCACTTTTCATGTTCTTTCCTGTGTTCATTGGTTTTATCTTATTTAAAGCTTATTAGCTTATTTTAGCTCATTTAAACCTTATTAAATTTCTGAAAATATAGAAAGAATATTTAGAGCTAACATTAAAAGAACTGAAATATTTTTTTGTGTGTGTGTGTGTAGTAATATTTCTTACAAAATAAAATAAATATTTTTATTTCTTTTTGCAGAATAAAAATTTATTTCAAAAAAAATCGTTAAAGACTATAACTCATTCATAACTGATTGATTTAATTCAACAGCAAAATGTTTTTTTTTTGGAAATTCATTTGTTTTGAACATTATGAATTCATGCTTACGTAGCGCAAGAAAAATGCTCTAAATCCATTTTGTTTTTAAAATAGACGTCTTTAGTGACTAATTGATTAGCATGTAATATTGGCTGCTTTCAATTTCAGTTAAGTATCTTATCCATAATCTCATGCTCGTAATTCTCGCAAAAAAGTATTTTTAAACTCTAAGTTGTGATAGGTATTAAAGCCTTGTAATTTTAATATTCTTACACCTATTCTGTTTATTGCGTTTCGTGAACTTTCCTAGTGACATAATGGTATCATTAGGATTAATCTGCTTTAATGTGCACACAGTTTGTTACAATAATGTAATTTCACTTTCTGATTCCTCACATAAACTGCGTTGCTAATCATCATTTCTTTGTTAGCTTTCAACGGTGGTAGATAATCGTGTGAATTTATGCATGAAAAAACAATGAAGACGGCTTGAATTGCATTAAAATAATAAAAATCGCCAATTAAAATTTTGCAAACACTTATTATCTTTTAAAAATTATTAAAATTTATGAAAACATTTCACGACAATTGAATTAATATCGTTAAAAGATGATCCACGGCCGTGATAGCTTGGTTGGCAGGGTGTTGGATTCGCAACCTTTCGTTTGTGAGCTCGAATCCCCCCGGTCGGAGGCTCTCTGTGTATGTGGTGGCTGGTGCACATATAAATCTGTTGTGGCCACAAAGTCTGTCCATGTCGGTACAATACCACTGGGGGTACTAGTTCAGAGGTAATCATTCTCGGTTTCAGGTCTAAATTACGATGAGTGAATGCAATGCATGAATGAAGTTCGCCCCTTAAAATTATTTTTATATCCTATTATTTTAGAGGATGTTTTTGATATTGTTAAGCTACAGTGAAGAGGCATTAATATTTACCTTATTTATTAATTAATTAATATATAATTAAAATATTATTAGTAAATACAATTTACTACGAACTAAATGATTTTTTACTAATTTACTACGAACAAAAGTGAATTACAAAACAAAGCAACATGCGGTGTGATAATCTGAAACTTATAGTAAATGATAACAAATTAATTTTATCAACCAAAATTGTTGACTGAAGTTACGTAATTTCTTTGAATAATCTCCTATTTTTAAATAATGGGCAAATAATGAAGCTGATGATAAGCTAACATTCCACACTCCTCAATTTCACATTATTCCAATAACTTTACATTATTTAAGTTACATATTGTAACATTGTTCCAGTATTCACTAATGACCAGTTTTACAAAAATTTACTTGCATACAATAATACAATCCTGACTTAATCAAAAACTCATTTATTTTCCTACAGCATTAAATGAAACCTTTCGAAGTCTCTGCTACGAAGCAAAACTGTCATGAAATATGAAAAGAGATAATTATATAAAAGTCATATAGATAGTTTTTATAAATTTTCGTATATGAAAATAAGAATATACAAATTTCCAGCTATTTGCATGCAATAATACAATGTATTTCTTTTCTAAATATGAAATATTTATGAATATGTATTTACAAACTTTAAAGCGGGAAAGAAAGGTATATTTTGTTACAGAAATTGTCCAATGAAGCAGTTTTACTGACCATGACCGGAACGGACAGCGAGGAATAGCTTTCCGCCTAAAGCTTCGAAGACTCTTGGATGCTGTCAGATATTTTGATAAATGTTGCTCATTGAGAACAGCGCCCTATTATTAAACAAACATAAACCCCGTATATAATTCGGGTAATGTTCCGTATGTCCGTCTAAAGGCTGCTGTGCTTCCTTGGACAGAAAGATTTGATTATGAATGGGTCAAATCTCGTTAGGTATACGCCCACCTATATTATAAATGCTTGTAAATAGAACTGCATGTATATCGTGAACTATTCTATCGTTTCTATTAGAACTTTTAATTGCAGCTTAATATATAGATACAGCTGTGTTGAGCATCAATTAGCAATTGTGGAAACGGTGCACTTCATCTAAATTGGAATGGCCTATTAGAGTTTCCGAATGTCCTTCTATGAGAATTATTTGTCTTGCCGTTAAGTTTTCAATTTCGACCATATTCAAGACGATTGTTATGAGTTTCCATAGAATAATAGTAAAAGATTATTATCTTCAAATTATAATTTTCCGAGTAGTGTATTTAGTTATCTTTCATGAAATTTAATAGTATCTTAAGAGTTAATTTAACAAATCATAATCTAAAATGTATTTCAGATATTTATTGTAACATTGTTCATGTAAGATATTTATTGTAACATTGTTCATTGTTTATTGTAAACATTATTCATAAATTTGCATAATTCATGCAAATTTATGAATACTGCATTAAGATGATAGACTGATTTCTTAAATTAGAGTTTCGTTTCAATATTTCAGAAATGCTAGGAAACATCACTCACTTGATGATGATGATATCAGGATGCTTGACAGAAAGAATAAAATATTGAAATGATAATGAGTCACTAAATTTTATTAATTAGGCGCGAATAATGTACTATAAGAAAGCTGTTGAAAGCTTACCACAGGCCTCAGCAATCTGGTGAGAAAGTTTCGGCTTTTGAACCGGTGGGACTCAGAACCTGAAACTGGATTCCACTGAAGAACCGTCGTGTAAGCGGGTCTGATATACGTAAAATCTGTTGGGGCAAACGTCATTCCGCTTGTGTGGTGCGGAAGTTTGGAGAGGGTGTACCAGCTCAGGTGTCATCTGACGCTATTTAAAATTATGAGGTCAGCCCCAAAATATCCCTAGTGTTGTTTTAAAATGGGTTATTAATATGACTAAGATAAATTAAATTAAGCTCAAGATTACTACTGTCAGTTGAAAGAAAGGCGAAATTAGATTAGCGATACAAACGACATCTGCATTTTGGAATAGTTTTTGTTTCAATGCCGATAAGAAGTTTTTAAACTTTTTTCATTGGAATGAAATATGGAAAAATATTAAAAATCTAAAATTGTTATGTTTATAAACATATTCTTTCTAATAAACATTTTATTACCCTTTTGATAAATACAATAGCAAAGATGATTCAATATGTCCATTATAATGGTCTTAATTAAAGTGATGTAAATTTCCATGTAATATTTAGGCAAATTCAAAGACATTTTTTAGGCAGTGTTTTGCGTGAAGGCTTTTTTTTTCGGGTTAAATTTTTGCAACAGTTTAAATGCATGTTTTGCATTTATTTGATATGAAATATTTATACTATTAAGTTATGCTGAATAAAAACTCTCAAACAACAAAAGAAAATCAATAAAACACGATTTTACCAAATACTATACAAATTGCTGTTGTATGAATCTAAATAACAAGACTTATGAAATTAAATTTGATTGTCTATTGAATTCAAGAAAACATTCCTAACTATATTCTTGTAGAAAATTTTTTTTAATCTTTATACTTAAAAAGTTTCTATTAAATAATGCATAATAGAAACTTTCAAATAAATAAAAAAAATCAATAAAACGCGACTTTACCAAATATTATACAAACTACTATTGTATGAATATAAATAACATGACTTTCAAAATTAAATTTTATTATTTATTGAATTAAAGAAAGTATTCCCTACTATTCTCTTATAATTTTTTTTAATTTAATCCTAATATGTAATGCTACAATAAATTTTAAATTTCTTTTTTATTTTTACAAATTATAATATAATTAATTTGACAGTTTTATCGATATAAAATGTTGCATAATTATACCCTTAATAAATAAAATATAATAAAATTAAATTCGAATTAAATTATTGTAAAAGTTAATTAATAATTTTACAATTGATTTTATCCCTACATGTTCTAATTTAAGAGAGAAATTCGGAACTAGAAATGCAGTAGTCAGCATTAGAAAAGCTTAAATAATTACTTTATTATAGGAACAGACATTTCCAATTACTTTACTACTTAATATTACTTTTATTTTTCCCCTTCAAATGCATTTCCATATTCCTAAATTCCTTTATAATGCAGCCATTTTAACTTTATATGGATATAATTCTATACCTACTCACCTTTTTTAGAGACTGCATTTTAGGGGGAAAAAAATTTTAATAAACTATTTTACTCTTCTGTATATTAAAAAAAAAAATTATCTCTTTGATGTTTTCAGAAAAAATTGCTTCATAGGTAATTAATAAGTTTATAAACTTCCAGCAGTATATTGATGCAATTTTAAACATATATTAAAGAATGCAGAAAAAAATTCTTGATCAAAATTCATCAAATTCCATTAATCAATTTAGAAATCGACTTCCTCCAGTATAAACCAAACTATTCAATGAAATACAATATAAATTTTCTTCTTTTTGAGAGACATTCTTTATCTAAAGAATAAAGGAAATAATTAAAAAACAACTGTATTCAGCGGAGAAAAACCATTAAAATAAAATTCATGCAGATGGAAGAAATGACGCAAATGAGATTAAATGCCCTTACAGTCAAATGATAATAAATTTTAAAACACTGTTTCCTACAAGATTCTTTTTTTTATCCCAATTAAAAAATTCAATCACAAAAGCTTTGTTTCAGATTTATTAATTGGATAAATTTATAAAATTAAAATCTTCAGACAATAAAAGATTTTTTATAATAAATCATCGAAGAGTTCTTTTTGAATCAAGCAGCGTTTAATCTTACATAAATGCCCTACAGCTCTGAATCTACTAAAATTATTGAATAAATTAAGGAATCAATTTCAGGTTAGCAAATTCAATTGGGAGTTATATTAGTAGCATGAAAAAAATAAAAGAAATGCCTAAACAAAGTATTAGATGTTTTATTATTAGTAGCGCTTGGAGAAGTTAGTTGTTGTTTTTTTACTTTTTAGTAGATAGTGCTTAGAGATTGTGTTGGCAGAGGATTTAGAAACCTTTGAGCAGCCTAACAATTAAAATTGCTTAAGCACTATTTTTCCAAGAGTATTTTATCCATATTCATCGAAGTTACTAACGAATTATCTGAGTGAATTAAAAATTATTACAACTTTAAATCCAGTATTTGAAATGAATTATTGTTCTAATATTTAAACAAAGATGAATTTAGTTTTTCCAGCACTTGAATGTTTTAATTGAAGAAAAACACCTATATGAATAATTTAATATAGCCGCTCTATTCATTTCTTATAGCTGGTTAGTCTAGAATGTTTTCCCTTGATATTCATGATTAATTTTTTAACTCTAAATGGTTAAAAATTATGTTATATTAACTTTGTAAACGTTCTGCTTTTCTTGAAACTTCCTAATGCTGTAAAGTCAGATGTCAAAAATCCATTGAAAATCGTAATTGTTCCCCTTACCTAAAATCTACTCGTAATTGCATATTATCCGCCGTAACTTCACTTTCTGATTTCCCATGTGTTGTTGATTCCGGCATTAAAATGCCGTGAGACAATTAATGTATATTATGTGAATACGATCGACCGCATTCTAAATGGGCTTAAATGTGCTGATAAAAATACCATGAGCTTAGCTCAGACTCTGTGCGTGTCCGCGGATAGTTAATTGAGCAATGTTCGAATAACACACTTTTAATCATTCATCCATTACTTTCTATAAAGTTGAAAACATATCTTAAATATCTGTTTCATTTCATACAATTATGCACACCAGTATCTCAACTTCTTTTTAACAGTTTTCTTTCAGACTTCCGAAATCCTTTATGTAAACAACACGAAAAAGTAACATGGGATTTTTTCAAATATATTCATTCACTTGTTAACATTATCCTTGTCAGTGAAAATTTTTTTTGATTCACTGATAAACTAATTCAGTTTAATCTAACTAATTCAAATGTAAACAAAGAACATAAGTATCCAAGCACCCCAGATTTATTTATTTTTTAATTTTCTCTATTCGTATTATAAAAAGTAAATAAATTTTACATATTTGGTATTTTAATATCTGTTTTTATAGAAAGAGGCTAAGTAGCCTGTCAGCGATTTCCCGAAGATTGGTCCAAATAATGTATATGTACAATTTTCTGTTTTGCTTTTCAAACTGATGCTCAAATTGTAAAACTATATGTCATTTTTTTTTTTTTTTTTTGCTTGTGGAAATTTTTACCTGGTGACAGGAAGATTTGTTTTCAAAAGATAAATAGATGTAGAAAGGAACTTGAGAGGAAATGACTACCCTTCTTCTCTGCTATGATCCCCAATATTAAAAAATGTATTTTTTTCATATGGCTGTAATCTGAAAATAAAAAATAACCTTCAAAAATTATACTTGATCTATAATATCTGAGTTTGTTTTTACTGCGTGAAAATGTGTAGATGAGAAATTATTGTTTATAGACTCGAATGACATAATCGACATGAAATTCCATTTATTCAATAAAAATGCATCTTCGGGTTTCAATAATTTTCCATTTTATTTATTGCTGAAGGAAGTATTTCTACTCTAAAATTGTGTTTTGAAAAGTTTCTTTTTCATTTTAGATGGATTTTTAATTCAGTCATTATTAATAGATTTTAATAACAAAAGGAATATTATAAAAGGAAAAGAGATTACAGAAAGAGGTGTATGTTTTAAGATAAAACATAAATCAAATTTCTAGATGAAGACTATTGAATTGCCCATTATGTGATGATTTCCAATCTGCCATGGGCATCATTTCACAGAAAGTGAAATAGCAGAAAAGAGAATTACAAAAATCTCTTGACAGCAACATATAATCTAAACAAGAGATGGCAAATGAAATCTTAAAATATCTTCAGCAAACCGAGATTCTAAAGTAGAAAAAGAAATATTATTCACCCCTCTACAAGTCCATCGGGAACAGAATAGAGGTTCTTCTAATCGACTTGTGGGATTGCCTTTTTTTTTTTATCCATTAGTAAAGAAACTACACATGATACATGCATGAAATGAGAAAAATAAAAAAAATTTAGCAATTACATAACTCTACTATCTTCTCTTTTGATACTACAGATGGCGTTACTTTACTAATATCAAGGTATTTATCCCGTGATCATTCTTGGGGATCATTATTAGATGGTATTTTAAGTGAGTGTCGTGTATTTTCGTGTTCGTATTTGTTTTGTCTTGTGAAATGTGGAACTTAGAAATTAATTAAATAACTTTTCCTGATACTCGTCTATTATTTTCATCTACCTCATAGTGAAGTTATAAAAAGTCTCGTCCCTCTACAAATTTTATTTTAAAATTACAAGAATAAGAAGACAAACATATGAGTTTCAAGAAGGAAAAGGAAATGTTACTAGAATTTTTTACAGTATCATGCCATAAAGCTTCTAAAGGAATCTAGAATCAAGATCTTGTCTTTTTTAGGGAGAAAAACAATGTCGACCTTTTATAGAGAGAGAAGATGAATGCTTTCATTCATTCTTTGAATTTCTAAAAGTCATCGGAAGGAAGGGCTAGATTACAATGGTGTAGGAAATAAAATGAAAGATGTCAATGAATTAAGACTTATTTTTTATTTCCTATAAACTTCTGTAATGTCATTTATTAAAGAAATATGTTCCAAATTTCAAAAATTCAATCATTGAGCAATTTACTCTAATATTTTACCCAATATCTAAAAACATGATGCATATTATTTCACTACAAAATATAAATTTTTTCCATTCATTTTAAATATAATGAATTCTTACCATTTAAAAAAATAGTTGAAGAGAGAAATCCTAATTAAAGGGAAATTTAAAAAAAAATGAGTAATTTCTGAATCCAAAAAAAAAGGGCTGGAGTTTCTCAAAAACTTGTTATACAAGCAAAATATTTCTTTTTGAAGAGATTCCGTATCATCATTCTTGTCAAATATTCCTTTGTACCTCCTCAGGACAAGGATTTTAGTCTTTTAAAAATAATTATTTTTTATCTATTCACTGTCTTTAATTATTAATTGATTTCGACGAACTCTTTCATTCTTGGTTTGGAAACAAAAACCAAGTTTCTGAGCATTGTAATTTTCTGTAGGCAAACTGCCGCTGACTGAATATATATTGCCTCATATGACAAAAAGTTGCATTCCATCCAACGAAACCATAGCTTTGAAACAAGGATTGAAAAGTGTATTTCAACTGCATATTAAACAGGAAAAATAATAAAATATAAGAGCTAAAATAATTAAATAACTATATTGAAGCATTTCCTAATGTTATTTAGATGACAATAATTAAATAATATGGAAAGTTATTGGAATGAAAGTTAAAGCATTCAGTTAGTAGAAAAACATTTATTCACAATACATAAAAATAAATAATCAGACCTTTTTTTTTTTTTCTATTATCATCTACTACATAAGATTTTAATTTTATGTTAGTGATCGTACAAGTTTTGAATTTTGTTGAATTCCATCAATTTTATAATTTTTTAAATATTTAATTTTTAGATTAAATATCTAAATACTTAATTATTATTTTTAATTTAAATATTAATTTTTATATTAAAATTTATTAAAAAAATTAAATATTAATTTTTAATATTTAAAATTAAATATTTAAATATCAAAAATTTACTGCTTCCAGTTTAGGCTGAATAGGGTGGAAACATACAAAAGTAAACCCTCTTCTATATAGATCCTTTTTTCCACGCTCCGATATGTTAAGCATTAGGATTAAAAAAATCCTAATGCTTAACATATTCTTTTAAAGATACTTTTCTCTTTCCTAAGTCTACATATGTCAAAGAATTCCCAATCAATATCTCCCCAATATTCCCAATCATTGAAGTGACAAATATCCATCTCTTTTGCGCTTTTGTCGCGATTTAGACTGACGCATCTTTTAACATTATTTGTCTCATATTTGTCATCATTAGTCTCTCATTTTTAATAAATATGCATAAGTACTTCAGATCTGTCTATAGAATAATATCAATATAGAATCAATAAATAATATTCTATATTTAAAGGAAGATTATTTCATATTTTGAGGCTTTATCTAGTGTTCTAAGCTTCAATTTCAATGCTTCTTCTGCCATCCATAACATTATGCTTATTATCTGTCCCATATAGCACAGCCCATACATTAATAATTTTGAAATGAAAAGGTCCATTATTGTTAATATATAACCTTACAAAACCTTAACCTTTGCCTTCTAAATCGAATGATTCCTCCTAAGAAATAATCTTGCTGTAAAAATAGAAAGGAAATAACTCGAAGTAATTAAGCTCGGCCAAAAAAAAATCGCCAGGTTTCAACAATAAATAGAGCAATTCGAAACTAGTGAAACATTAGCATTGAAACACTTGAATAAATATTTTCAGAGTTAAAAATAAGATATAAAAATTTTTATAAAGAATTTCGGATAAAGAATATATTCTGAACAGAAAGGCAAAGATTATAAAACCTTTTCTAAGTGAAGACATTTCTGCTTAAACACGATTTTCTAATGACATTTCTGCTTTGAACTAGGTAATGCCGAAAATCATGTATATAAATACTTCTAATCGAGATAAATGGACTTCCTCTTAAATATTTGAAGAATGATTCCGAGTGCAGACAAACCTTTCGTTGCTCCTGAGGCACAACTATCACTGAGCAACTCAACCCAAATCAGAAGTATAATGCTTATCTTTTGAGTTCTGCTGATGAACTAGTTTAATAATACAAGAATAACTGTACTATGACCGCCCTGCAACACAGTCTTATTGTGTGCAGTCTCTTCTTTTCCTTGGATAACAAAAAAAAAGAAAAAAGAGTGACTATTAGAAGGCCTCTTAGTCCGACCCGGGAAACTACCTTCAGAAGTACTTTCATTCTCTTAACGACGATGCTATTCCGGCCACAGTCCATTCTTTGTTTCCCTCCCTTGGGAAATAGGTTGACCTTTGGTGTTTTATGAACATTTCACTAAAGGGGTTCAGGTTTATGAGAGTAGAACACAGTTCCGTTGGGTATAAGTGCAGATAATAGTTCTTAGAACTCCACGTTTCTAAGAGAAGGGAATAAATCTTTCTCAGCTTAACAAGTTGATTGAATTTCTTAAGTGCTGGTACTTTCTATTTCCAGCAAAGTTTATGTTCTTTAAAGGAAAGTGTTTGTATGTGTTTTATGTGAGGTATGGGAGCACGAATCGTTTAAAAAAATATATAGCTTCACAATTCTCAGAGGAAACATTTTTATTTTGGAGGGCTGTATTTTATATTAGAGTTGTTTTAAAATATCTTGAAGTTATTTATAAAAATCAAAGATGGTGAATTTTTTAAATGAAGCTGCTTATTCAAGTTCGGGAGAAGATATTAAATATGTACTTGCTTAAATAAGCTGTGTAATATCATTTTATTGCAATAAAATAGTAATTATCTGAATAAGTAATGCCGTATGATTTGAAAAATGTAGTATTTATAAATTACGATTCTAAAATATGCTAAAAAACAGTATCTAGAAGACTATGTGCAAGCGTTAATTTTGGACGATTTTATGAAATT
The DNA here is from genome assembly GCA_026543865.1 of Argiope aurantia. Taxonomy (NCBI): domain Eukaryota; kingdom Metazoa; phylum Arthropoda; class Arachnida; order Araneae; family Araneidae; genus Argiope; species Argiope aurantia. Next base: position 133,795 of record JAPMOR010087676.1, read on the forward strand.
TTCAATACGAATCATGTTCCTTATACAGAAATTCAATTTCGTTGCACAAACCTTTCCAGCAGTGGCGACGCATTTCAGGAAAAAGAATCTCTGCAATTACTTTCATTTTTTCTCACCAAATGATTTGTAAAGTAAATATTCGAAGATCCTTTTCCAAGCATGCACAAATGATTTCTCATTTGAATTCAATATTTTTTTTATGAAGCGTTGAAACTTGATTGTCGTCTCGTGTAAACGTATCATAAGTACAAAATGTACTATTTTTCTCGTTGCAAACTTCTCAGCTTAAGTGATCACGTTTCATTTCTGTGGTGTGTCATTTTTTTCATGCTTTGTTTAAAAATATATAATAGCGAAAAAATATAGATAACATAACGTAGAACATCAAATTTTTTTCGATTAAAGCTCTATTTCAAAAGATATATATATATATATATATACTGAGCTGTCTGAAGAGTCCTGGTGTTTATTGTGGAAGCAGCATCGAGTCGTGTGTGGAGTAGTCAATCACGTAGTAGTGAGTCGGAAGTTTTATACAACTAAAATGAGGAGACAATGGAGAATTGCACTCGTTTGGAGAGACCGTAAGGTAAAGCTATGTAAATTCTCTCCTTCTGCTTAATTCTGTCTGACCGCTTTGTTTGCTGTGGTTGTTTTTACTATCGATTACTACTTGTGGGTTACTGTTAGCTGTAGTGTGCTGCTGTGCCTTTCCTGTGTTCGTCTCGGCTGTATATTTGTCGTCTTTGTGTTAGTTTCTGCTTGATTAATAAAAATTGTTGTCTGTCACTAAAGGACTGTTTAAGTCATCGACTGACAAATCGGAAAAGAACCCTGAACCCAAATCGGAATATAGATAGATAGATAGATATAAAATTATGAGATAAAACTAATGGGAAAGTCTAAGTTTGTGATAATAATTATAATGCGATAGAAGATTTTTCCATCGATAATTTTATTTTAAATTATTACTTTCGGTTTAATTTTTTTGAATTTTTTTTCAAATTGTTTAATTATTTTACATAAAATATAATAAAAAACAATATAATAAAATAAAACATAAAATGTAATAAAAAGCATTAAAATAAAATAAAACATAAAATGTAATAAAAAACATTAAAATAAAATGAAACATAATTATAATAACATAATAATTTTGCATAAACATTAATTTTCTGTTTCTCGCGGAAAACGAGATTCTTCTGTTTCATCATCTACACACGCCTTCCAAATATCTTAGGTTGTCTACTTTTTTATACATCTAATTTCATTAGTTTTTTTTTTTCTTTAAACAATAAGAGTTTTGCAGTATCGTTATAAAAATTTTCCTTTTTACAGTCGGAGGAGAAGAGCAAGCCGAAACTTGGAGAAGAAAATTAACTTTTCTCCTCCTTCATCAATTTTTCTCAGATTTTTATTTGCAATCACAAAATGTTTACCTTCATCAAGAAAGTTGTATAAATCAAAGATAAAAAAGAAGAATGAAGCTTACATTAAATAGATGAGGATTTTTTAAATTTTATCTTAATATACGTAGGTATTAGAATAAACCATTCAAGTATCACCAGCTATTAAAATTCAATACAAACTCTTAAACTTTTCAATACTTCTTAGGGGGATGAACCGAAATGTATTCATTCCCAACATGCTTCAATTTAAAAAATCTAAGATTATGAAACTGTAAAATTTGCTTTAATCTTCTAATAATTCCATATGAGGATATTTATAATAAAATGAAGGGGATAAAAAGTAAAAGCAAATTGTTCTAAGAATGAATGTATGTTCTTATAATTAAATAAATATCATTACATATATTACTTTCTTCCAAAGAACAGTTGTAAAGAATTTTGAGGCATCCGTATAAAATTAATTAATATGCCTAAACCATTTTGTAAAGGAATACGAAGGAAAAAAAAACATTCAAATAAGAAAATAATTTTATACATATTTTAATTTAAGCAAAATATTCTCTTAAACCTGTGTTGTTTCATTTTATAATTAATTCAAATTGTAATTGAAAGTTCTTCCAATGTTCTTTGTTTAAAAGGTGACCATAATTCTTCAACATTTCTTCAATTTTTATATAATTATAATTTTTAAATACTTTTGCCAATATTTAATGTAGGTTTTGCTCTTGATTGATCCACTAAAGCCTCAAGATATATCAGTCTTAATATTGTTACCATGAAATAATGAAAATAATTGCAATAAAACGCAACTCACTAACTACATATAACTCTGTCATTACTTGACAAATTCAAAAAATTATTTTTTGTCTTTTTTAAAGATTATGCTCTATTTTTAAACATTTTTTTAATATTTTAACAAAATTCAACCAATAAACATTATTGATTGAACAAATTTTTAATATCTTTTTTCAACCATAATAAGCTATTAAATATACATGTATATTAGCTAACTTAAGCTTATTTTTATTGCTTAACTTACAAAATAAGCTAAAAATAAATAAAATAACATTTTTATGAGTTACCTATTATATATTATATTATCAGCACCTTATTATAGCACCATCAATAAACTGTACGGTATTTTTACATCATACATTGGACACTAATAAATAGATGCAGTTATCTATAAAAGTCAGATGTTTTGAAGAGAGAGAATGCTGTTGCGTAGTGACTTAGCACTTTACACGCCCGCTGGCAGTTATTTGTCAGCGATTTAAGCCGAATGAGCGTCTCTTGCTTTTAAGGTAGAACCAACTATGGCCAAGAGTACGACTTAGCTACTCACACGACACGATCCTTTTTACGGGGCGGACTTCATTCATGCATTTCATTCACAGATCGTAATTTAGACCTGAATCAAAGAACGATCACCTCTAATCCAGTACCCCCCCCCAGTGGTATTATTCTCGACACGAAGGACTTAGTGACCACGACAGATTTATACTTGCGCCAATCACCACAGATACGGAGAGTCTTCGATGAGCTGGGTTTGTACTCGCAACTCAAGGGATGCGAATCCAACGCCCTACCAAACAGGTTATCCCGGCCTGAAGAGAGCGAATAAAAAGAAGAATACTTTTCAAAAAAGTTAATGGTCTCCAATACAGAACCTAATCTCCCAAACTTTTAATGATATTTTCGCATTATATGCTAAAAATTAAGCTATTAAATACCTGAGAACCTAGAAATTTCAGTACTAACCATAATTCCCTTTTCTCTATTTTCTCTATAAACAGAAGATAAATTCAAATACCTGATACTTTTTTCTATCTAGATAAGAAATCGATAGGAAAACCAATGTGAATCTATCTGAAAAGAGTATGAGCCTCCTTTTGCTCTGTTGTAAGATTCTTTCTCATCCAATCCCTGTACCCTCTCTCCCCTGCACTTGCTTTAGAGAAAAACGGATACTTGCTCTTTTGGTAAATAGAAATCGGTAATAAAGACGTTGACATGACATTCTTGCAGACAGTGAAAAAATGCACAAGAGCATAGAAGAGTTCCTTCTTCTTCGAACAGAACAGCTGAAAATCTATTTTTTAGATAGAATAGTAAACTATGATCGACTTAAGAGTATCCTTGAAACAGAACATTCATCTTAAAGATTTTGGATCATATTGTGATTAATATCTAGCCGAATAGCATTATCAATTTGTGGTAAGTCCATCACTATCCAGACAACGGCATGCCATCAATGTGTTAGATTAAAGTCAGTTAATATAATATCAGTTATATTAAAGTACCGTTTTAAATCCACAGTAGGGCTTGTAATCTTGTACAGAGGTCAGATAACGAGGATGAGGCCTGAGCTGGAAACCCATTTTCCAAACTTCCTCATCACGTCGGGAAGAGAGCATTTGGCCCCTGGCGGAGTTAGCATGTATCAGAATGACGAGTTCTTCAGTGTAATTGGGTCCAGAACCTGAGATTTTCTGGTTCTGAAGCCGAGGCCTCACCAACAAATACCGTGGCCACAAAGTGAATTGTATAAACCGTTTATTTTGAAAATAAAATAATATTTTTGAATAAAAAAAATGGAGAACCAGAATTAACATTTATAGATACAAGAAAATTTCAAAACTCTCACTTCTTCTTCTGGAGAAATACAAAATTCATTCAAACCAGCAAGAGTGATCTCATTGAAACTTTCTCATACACTCCTTGATAAAAATCTTCTTTCCTATTTCCGCATAACATTGTGAGTTTTGGAAACGCTGGGGTGTTCAGATATTTATTTTCAAATTCCCCATATAAGAGTTATGTGCTTAGAAATACAATAAAGAAAACTCGACTCCTATATTAAAACTATATGCAAATGATAAACAAAACTTACTGAGAAACCTATTAAAGTCCTTTTTTTTGGCAATTAATCGTTGGGAACACCAAATAATGGTGAATATATCGATGCTTTTATACTGACTGATTGAAAATTTCATTTATTTTAGTCATTGTGATTTTTACAATATCGCGCTTACTTGTGCATAAAACAACAGATCTATAGATGGCCAACCCTTGAGAAAATTTGGTTCAAAATTTAATGCAAATCCTTACTTTAGATGAGGAAACAACATTTCTAATTTCATTTATCTAAGTTGATCTGCTTATGAGTTATCGCGTCTAGATTCATGCGAAAGTTTAGGCGAACATATGATTATATCTTTGACGAATTTAATTCCAAACTAGTTACATATCTACAATTTAGATGCTGCATTTTATCCATCTAACTATTCGTATCGCTTTGACTTTCATTCAGACAGACAGATAAACAGACTTCCTCCAAAGATATTCATTTAAATTTTGATAGAAATCCACACATTTTGTGTAAAGATCATATACTACTTTTCATCCATCATTAAATAGAATAATTCATTTATTTTATATGATTAGCGATAACCTAAATTTTTATTTTTGCCATTCCATCGATTTTTCCAATTACATTTCTTATCTTATTATCGTACTCCATTGATTTGCTAATATTCCAAAAGAGTAGCCTCACTTAGTTTTTAAGCTCAATATATCTCTTTTTCAAAAATTCGATTCGAAAAATATCTCTTTTATCTTCTTTGTATGAATTAGAAGCGTAAACAAAAATCTCGAAAACAAAATCTTCCTACGACATTTTTAAAGCATTTTATTTATGCGGCATTTTCTAAAATACATAGTTTTTATCACTATTATTTCCAATCTCCTACTTTAAAGTTTTTGAAGTCTTATTACTTCCAAGCTCTTTAAAATACATCATCACAATGCCAAAAAATGTTTGAAAAACCAAATGAATATAAACATATAAACTTTTCCAAGACATAAATATTTTTAAACAGTATTCATATAACACATTTTGATGATGTATTACACATTATGAAGATATATAGCAATTATTCAGTTTATCAGATTTAATGCGTGTTTACAAAAACTTTTTTTTTTTTTTTTTTTTTTGCTATTGCGGGTAGGTACATTTTCATTCTTTGAGAGATGAAAGAAAAAAGAAAGTTTGATTGATTTTTTTTCCTTTGAAAGAAAAAAAACTATTATAGGTTTCTTAAACGATTCTTCAAATCCCAAGGAACCGTGTTGTTTTCTTGATAAAAAAAGCTTCAGAAGTTTTCTGATTTTTTGCAAGTATAAGAATTTTTTTATTGTTTTCTGAATGAGAAAGATTTTGTTCTTAAAATATAGCTATTTTGATAGCATCTGGTCTAATTGAATAAAGAAATGAAAGTGTTTATTTCTGGCGTCTTTGCTGAATTTTTTCTCATTGTGAATTCTGTTTTCTTTTTCTTCTTACTTTTTATTTCAACCATCCATAAGAGAACTTTAATATTTTGTATCTGTTGGAAAATTAATATTTTGTATCCGTTTCCATTCCAAGTATTTTTTTTAGTATTTTACCTATTTTTTCTGAATCATATTAACATGTTTCAATGAAAAAAAAAAGATTATTTAAGAATTTTTTGAAGAACTACGAAACATTTTTTTTAATTAATAGAACTAATAGGGTTTAAGAATTTTCTAGATTTTGAAATCAGAAAACATTTTGTATCTGTCGGAAAATTAACTGTCTCCATTCCAGGTAATTTTTTATAGTATTTAATATGTTTCTTATTGCAGTCGATGTAAAAAGATGATTCAACAATTTTTTGAAGAACTATGAAACATAATTTTCTTTTGATTAATAAAACTAATAATGTTTAAGAATATTCTGGATTTCGAAATCAGAAAATATTTTGTATCTGTCGGAAAATTAATTGTTTTTATCCCAGGTAATTTTTTATAGTATTTAATATGTTTCTTATTGCAGTCGATGAAAAAAAGATGATTTAACAATTTTTTGAAGAAATATGAAACATAATTTTCTTTTGATTAATAGAACTGATAATGTTTAAGAATATTCTGGATTTCGAAATCATAAAATATTTTGTATCTGTCGGAAAATTAATTGTTTTTATCCCAGGTAATTTTTTATAGTATTTAATGTTTCTTATTGCAGTCGATGAAAAAAGATGATTCAACAATTTTTTGAAGAATTATGAAACATAATTTTCTTTTGATTAATAGAACTAATAATGTTTAAGAATATTCTGGATTTCGAAATCAGAAAATATTTTGTATCTGTCGGAAAATTAATTTTATTCCAGGTAATTTTTTATAGAATTTAATATGTTTCTTATTGCAGTCGATGAAAAAAAGATGATTTAACAATTTTTTGAAGAAATATGAAACATAATTTTCTTTTGATTAATAGAACTAATAATGTTTAAAAATATTCTGGATTTCGAAATCAGAAAATATTTTGTATATGTCGGAAAATTAACTGTCTCCATTCCAGGTAATTTTTTTAGTGTTTAACGTGTGTTTTTTTCTTACAATCGATGAAAAAAAGATGATTCAACAACTTTTTGAAAACTGTGATCCTTAATTTTCTTTTGATTATAATATTTAACAGTGTTTAAGAATATTCTAGAATTTGAAATCAGAAAATATGTAAAAATTAAATTGGAATTAAATGGGAAGGAACTTCGAATGATGATGCTCGACAAAAATCCTGAACGAAACAAGGTCAAATATTTAATCAAATGAAAGGTATAGAGAAATCAATTTATTAAATGAAAATAAGTAAAATATCAAAACATAATCTAAAAATTTTGTTTAATTCCCTTTCTTTCTAAATAAATTGAATGAATCATATAATATTATATTAATGCATTTTCAGTAAATGTAAACAAACTTTTGACATCAAAAAATTATTTCTTTTCAATTAATTATTTCAGAAAACATGCTGCTCCTTGAATCTCAGATGTTAAAGTCTGCCATTTAAATTGCTAGAAAATTAGTTATACGAAAGGTTAGTTGCATTTATTAAACACTAGCCGCCTTTGGCGACCAGCCGGTTCGCCAGTATTACCACTCGCTACAATTTTCAATTAAATAATTTAAGTAACTGGTCTCTTAAAGGATTCTCAAACAAAACATTTTTAATCTTCAAATTTTGATAGTCATACCAAACTTATACTGTTTAGATCGTTTCGTTCAATTTAGTATATATATTTTGCTAATTTGTTGCCATTTCTGGTAAAACTTCAACTTTAATTTAAAATGTAAATGAAGAAATTGCAATTAATATTAAGATATTTTTTAATAAAACCAAGCGTTTTATTTTATTTATCATCTTTATTGTTATTTATTAATTATTATTATTATTGAATGTGAGTATTGCAAACAGAATCGCTCGGTATTTAAGTCTTATGTTAACTACAAAATATTTTTCATAATTTATGTAATATCTCAAACAATAATTCAACAAAAATTTCTGAGATTCAGTATAAAATTCAGCTTTTAGTTTTGCTTTCAAAAGTATTGAAAAGAAATCAATAATAATATTTTGTTCCTGCCTATAAATATATTTCAAAAATTATGAAGTCTAAATTTAATGCAGTAAGGTATCATATTCTGATAAATATTCTGGACACACCAAATTTTAAATACATGAATGAATGTTTCTATTTTCCACGATCAACTAAGACTTATTTATGAAGTTTTAAATGTTAAATATTTAGAAAAACTAACCATTTTCATAATCTTAGCCAATTAATCTTGAGAAACCTGCACGCTGATTGGCGTATTTTTTTTGAAGCGATCGATGGAAAATCTAAAATTATCCTTTTTTTATTGAATAGTGATATTCAAATCTTCATAAATCAGTCAGTTTAAGTGATTGGAAATTAACTCTTAAAAGTCAGTGATTTAGTTGATTGGAAATTAACTCTATGGCCACCATAAAATCTGTGCTTTCTCTTGTGGTGTATGCATTCTCCTTAATATCCGCTCGAATAAAACATCACATTCAAAAGTACTACATAGAACAAACACATCAAAAGTAAACATAACATTTCAATAGTTGCCAAAAACAAAAGAGAGAAAAATGCAATTAATAATCAGACGATATTTAGAAAAGTACAGATATTTAGACTGGAAAATGAAATTATCTGAAATTAAAAACACGCGCAGACGATATTTACAAAAGTAAAAGTATTCAAACCTGAAAAGGAAAATATATGAGTTATTCCATCAATAAATGCCATAAGTTTGTTTATATGTTTATTATTTTATGAGTCATTAAATATCAAAATGGATCCGGGACAAAATAAAGACCCTGTATAGAGAGTGTAAAAGATCATAAAATAATTTTTCTTGAATTTATTTTTTAGAAAAAATAATATTTCATATTTGTTTCATTTCCTACAGACACGTGTCGAAAATTATATTTTTGCAGATTTCATTTCCAAAAAGATTTAATCTATTTTCAATTAGAGCTTTAATCAATGTGATGGCAACACTTTGAAAAAAGCTAATTTTTCCCCATGAATGCGAAACGTGCTTAATCTTAATTTTTATTTTTGACGAAAAAAATTATTGAAAAACATAGTTAAAATATTTATTTAAAAATTCATTAAAAATAGAAATTTAATTTTAAGATTAAAACATTAGTATCATTTAAAAGATAAATTTTTTATCTTTAACTTCATGTAAAAATCTTTTATGTGCGGTAATATTTTCGGCAGTTATAGCAGAAACACGTCAAAATTTCGCTTAATTTTTAAATAAATAAAATTCTAGTTAAAAATTCGAAAAAACAACCCCCAGGTGCACATTCCCGGCTTCCAAGGTATACACGTGCCAAATTTGATAGCTGTAGGTTGAATGGTCTGGCCTGTAGAGCGCCAACACACACTCACACAGACACACACACATTGAGCTTTATTATAAGTATAGATTTAATTCATAGGCGGTACAAAGGCAACTTCTGAAGAATTTGTTGCTTGTAGAATCTAGTATAAATGCTGGAATAAGCGGTCAAAAAGAAGATATTTGAAAATGTTTTAAAAATTAAGAAAGGATCTTAAATATTATTTTTGTGATATTTTTTGAACATATAATAATATAATGGAATGGCAATTCTTTTGAATTCCAATTCATTTTAGTGCATTTGATATCATATTTCTTAAACGAGAGATATGTACGTATTTATTAGTAACGTTGCCCTTCGATATTCCTGGATTGTTTGATTAATTGTTTGGTTGGTTGATCTATATTCAGGAATAAGATGAGAAGAGGAGCAGGCCCTTAATTTACTATTTGATCAAACATTTAAATAATAAAGTGCTCGGCTATTTTCATATTGTAAAACCATATTTAAAAAACGTAAAAAGATTACGCCAAAAAATTGTCGAAGTGACTCTAACTAGTCATAATAGTGCAACCGTTTGCATTCGTATCTGAATAGATTTAAGATTATAAAAATCAATTTTTCCAGACTTTTTCAACTTAACCATCATTAACATAAAAATTAATTTCGAAAACTTTGAAAATAAATATTAACTTATTTCAACATCATTAAATAATAGATCACTTATAATAGACCACTGTCATGAACTGAGATTACTTTGTCCATTAAACATATTAGTCACACAAATCTGATTTTAGAAAAAACTCACTATTTTTTAACAAAAAAAAAACTTTATTTTTAAGTTAAGATACAGATAATTGGTTAATTACTTTCCAGCTGGTGAAATAAAGAGAGCATTTTCTTGGTCAAAGAAAATATTGTATTTAGCAGAAAATTTTGGATTTTACTCATTGATAATATAGTTTAAAAAATCTTCAGAAATTCAATATTTGCTTTCTGATTCATAAATTATAACAGAAAAAAATTTTAATGTTATTATTTGAATTAATCCTTAAATGTTATCATTAATTTGCACAAACACAAGTTTTACTTCTTATTTGATAATGGAAACTAAGGTAAAGCAACGTCTTGGAAACAATTTCATCTGTTCAGAAGGAAAATTTTAAGAAGTACACTGGTACGAAAGGTGTTAATTAAGGAAATTAAACAATGAGGAAGTTTCAAACATCAATTAATTTCTTCTTAATAAAAAGGAATATTTAATATTATTTATTTAATATGTACGCATTTTAAATCTAAAAACAAAAAGGAAGTAGTTTTACTAGGGATTTCCAGTTATATTTCAGAAATACTGAATGAAAAAAAAGATTCCTTTTAAGATAGATGGTAGTCAATAAGAAAATTTGATACACGTACAAATCTCACAATGAATGGTATAAAGAATTTTCCATGTTCCTTTATTTATGAATTTGAAGACTCGAATTTTAAATTTAGAATTGCATCATGCTGAATATTAATTATTTGTGGTAGAAAATAAATTTTCTTTGAAGTATTGTTTTTTTAAAAAGATTTATATAGTATGCATGATTGTGATGTATATTGTTACGAATCCGTAATGCTGCTTCCCAGCATAGTTGGTTCCATCAT
>JAPMOR010087676.1:144604-173702 GCA_026543865.1 Argiope aurantia
AACCGAGATACGCCTCGAACGTTCCTGATTGGTTGAGAGGCTTCTAGTCCCGCCTCCTGAGACCTATAAAAGGGGCTGCAGCTGCCAGAGAAGTCAAGTCAGTAATCCGAGTCAGAGTCGGAGAAGTAGAAGACGGAGTTGTCGGAAGCGACTGAGTCAAGCTAGTGCTGAACTGAGCTGTGCGCTACTGTCTGCAGTAGATTCTGGTTGTATTCTGCTGTGTGTGCTGTTGTATGCTACACGTCTCGGGTGAAGATAATCGTCTTCTGTGCTGTATATAGTTGTCTCTTTGTGCTGTCCTGTGTGTCTTCGTGTAAATAAACGTCGTTGTTTTATTTTCTACTAGCGTCTGCTGATTGAGCGTTCTACACACCAAATCACTTCCACTATCCAAACGAACCCCGGTAAAGAAAATTACGTAACAATATTTAATATCTGAAAAACCAAGTTTCACTCGGCATTTTTTTATTTATTTTTTGTAAATAGTGCTTTCTAGAAGAAAATATTTAGATACGAATCACATATTGATTACTTATGATTATTTTTCAGTCTTACCAATATATAAACTGGTCCTTTAAATTTAAAAAAAAAATCATAAATGCACTTAGTCTAACATGTTATTCGAAACAATCTGCTGTATTACAGTATTTCATTTTATAGTTTATCTATCATTGTTTATATTTTTAAACTTACACTCAATTTTAACATGGTGAAACAGGGTCCGAGATGGCGCAATGTGACATTGACAGCATAAGAACAAATAAAAAAGGGCTCTAATAGTTAGGTATAAAAAATGTTTTTTTGCGTGTGTAATATCACATCTTTTAGGAAAAACACCTATATAGATAAACTTAAAAAACAAAAATATTAATTATAAATAAGTAAAAAAATAAAGCAAAATTCGCGACTCGAAATACAACGGCATTCATATTTTTCTGACCATCATACTGCACTTCCCGCACTTCGAGGCGGAAGTTGAATATATTTTTTATTAGTTAGTTATAAAAAGATTGGCTTTTTTTGTGTAAAATCGCGGGGGGGTTTCTGGAAAGACACCAATATCGATAAACTTAAAATGTCAAACCTTATATAAATGTAAAATTTGATCCAAATCATTAGAGCCATTTTCGAAATACATGAAATAAATAAATTCATATATAGATACAAGAATTTCTCATTTAAGGTTATAAGATAACAAATGTATTAATTAATGGATTTAATGATTTACCACTTTCCTCAAATTCTCACTTAAGTGTTTTAATGTTTATAATTGCATTCATTTACACCATAGTTTTTAAAACCAAAAAATACACTATTATTTTTAATATTAAGGTGTGACAATATGAAAAATTTCATTTGTGAGCATCAACTCTAAAATCTTTCAATCCTTAAATGAAAAATATGTTTCATATCTTTTGTAGCAACATATTGTTTAGGGTTACGAGAGTTTTACAAAACCTGAATGCAACTTGAAAATTCTGATATTTATCTTACACATTTATAGTAAAATAAGCGTGATGTAAATTAAATGTTCCTTACATGAAAAGATGATAAAAATGCATTTGATTAAAGTACAAGTTCTTTCGTAAGATTAAAATCGGAATTCTTTCTTTTATCGCTTTTCATTAGCATAAACAAAGATTGCTCATATTTTGAGCGAAGGAACTGCATTTTATTCCATATCTTTTTAATTATTTTTAGAATTTAGATGACGGAAATGAAAAGATTTTGGATGCATTTCGGGATTAAAGATAAATTTTCTTTTTCAAATACAATATTTCCTTCCTCCCTTCTGGAACACAAAAATTCCATTTGTATGATAATTAGAGTGTAAATGCCATCACAAATCTTAATGAAGAAAAATGCGTACGATCATTAAGTTCAAATTGTCTGCTGGAAAGTAAATATGAAAAGGTAATATCCTTTGAAATAAAATTGTCTTAATTCATGAACTCGAAATTTTTTCTTTTATATCATTTAAAAATAAAGAGAAATTTTAATTAGATTATGGAAAAAATTATTTTTACAATATTTTAAGGTAGTAATAAAATATAAAATTATTTTCAAATGTTTGCCTCGAATGTTAGCTTTCAATGAAAAATATTGCAAATGAAGCTAGTTTATAACATGTAGCCATAAAATCTATGATTTTTTTTTTTTTTTTTGCCTAGAAACAGGTTGATATTGCTTTATATTTGAGTCGATTTTAAAGGCAGTTAAGTTTTTTGATAATAATAGAATCAAAGGGAATTCTGTATTTGCCCTACTAGGTTCCATGTAATATAACTGAATTAACTGTTAAGAAGCTATATGCATAAGGCCAATATATTTCTTTTCAGTGAATTTTATTTTGAACCAAGCAGTTTGAGATAAACTTAAGAGATATATACAAATAAAAGAGATACATATTGTTACGGAACTTTCAATTTCACTATTAAGCCCCTAAAGTCACCGGGTTCGCTTATAGTGAGCGTATGGTATGAAAACAATCAGCAGGCCACAATAACGAATTATTAAACACGAAAACACTAATACAAAGACGACGAGTACACAGACGACAAATATATACAGACGATATAGACACAGGCAATACACAGCAGCACACTACAGAAAACAGTAACCCACAAGTAGTAATTGACCACAGCACAAAAAGCGGCCAGACAGAATTCAGCAGGAGGAGGGAACCTACGTAGCTTCATCCTACAGTCGCTCCTAATGCCTGCAGTTTTCACTGTCTCCTCGCTTTAGCTGTATCCAACTGCCGACTCACTACTATACGACTAGCTACATCACACATAACTCGATGCTGCTTCCACAATAGACACTAGGACTCAGCATGCAGCTCAGTTCAGCAATCACTTCAGCTCCACACAACGCTGTTCTTCGATGAACTAATCCGCCATTTCTTCGTTATCCTCTCGACGACTCGATACTTCACTACGACTGACCACTGCAGCTTGAGACTACCTGCCTTTTAAAGTTCCCGGGAGGCGGACCGAGAAGGTTCTGGACCCAGCAGGCGTATCTCGATTATTATTGGCTGAATTGGTAATATTTTCAAAGTTTCCAGTAATCTCTATTTTGTAGCCAAAATTGCCAAATGGTCGCCAAGCCCTGGGATCACTGAAAAGGCATCCGATCAACATCCAACAGAGCTGACCGTAAAACGGTCTTTCCAGTGATTGAACTAACAGTTCTGGAAAACAACATTACAGATTTGTATCAATACCAACAATCCTGATATTTGTTCTTGTGTAACAATACATCCAGTTGGCAACTCTTCAGAAGCAAAAGGTTAAAATCTACACCCTGTCGGTATGCATCTTTTATAATTCTAGGTTCTATACAAGAAAGGTTTTTTTCTAATTTCAGGTCTGCTGTTCTCCAGAGTGGACTTCAAAATCCGAAGAATAATCTAATACATGTATCAAAAGTTAGCCATTCTACTGTGTAATCTGCTCTAAGAAGCAAGCAAGCCTATAGAAATCTGATCTATTCTATAAGCTAATCTAATATATTTCCCAGTCTGAGGTAATGAGATCGTGTGCAATAAGTAATTACAACGCTTATTTTTTTATATTTCAATTGCATGCATTGGCAATTTGAGATATAAAAAAAACAGAAAATGTCTTGGATATGACAAGATAAAGTTAATTAATAAAATGGTATGATATACATATTAAATTTATTCTTTTGTACTTGACTGAATATTTGCAGATCTTTTATCTGAAAATAAAATTAAACAGCAAGATTTTAAGTATTTCATTCATAGATTGAACATTACTCGCATTTAAATTTTATATTCTTTTTATCATAACTTCGATTTATTTTCTGCAAATCAATATAAACCTTTTGATTAAATTCTACTTATGAGCAATTGTCTTGAAGATATGGAAGTCGGGCTTTGTTTATTAGCAATATAAATTATGTATATAAATAATGTTACATTTTATGTTCTTTTGCTAAAAATATAATTTGAAAAGGCTATAATTTCTTAAAGGTAGGTTGAAAATAATAAAACAAAAAAATTTCAGCATCAATTTTCTTAATATGCTAATATTTTACGGCATTCTTTAAAATACCAAGAAAAATAAATTGATTAAACAGAAACAGTTTTTAATAATGTACTGTAATTATTTATTTAAAAAATAGTTTTCAATAGAAGAATTTTTTACTCTTTAATCTTTAATTTATGATCATCATTATAAATATTATGGAACTTTCAAATTTATTATCTTATGGTATCACATTTATGGAATCAAAATTTCGTTGTATTCATAAAATAAGTTATAATAATGTGTCCAAAATATTAAAAAAAAAGTATAATAGTATATTGTCATTACTGATACAGAATAGTACATAATTCATAGCGGCCGTTCAACGCAACTCACATTAGGCCTATTCTCAATTGTGAAAGAATATATATATATATATATATATATATATATATCTTTCCGTGATATTACAAGCGATTCCCAACGCCAGTTGATTTGGAGAGAGGTCGGGACACGGTTTCATCCCAGTAACATCACGGAAAGAGACCGTTTCGGTGGTCCTGGAGTTGTCGGAGGAAGCATTATGATGAACGGGCGGACTGAGCTCCACGTTTTCGACAGAGGTTCTGTAACTGGAGATCGCTATTGTCAGGAGGTGATCCTTCCCCATGTGCGTTTGTTCCGAGTTGCCATTGGATCAGACTTCGTTTTTATGGATAACAATGCCCGTCTACACAGGACTCATGCTGTTGAGGAGCTAATGGAAAGTGAAGATATCACTCGAATGGATTGGCCGGCGTGATCCCCTGATTTAAATCCGATAGAACATGTGTGGGATGCTTTAGGGAGACGCCTTGTGGCACGATTACATCCTCCTGGGAACACCCGACAACTTAAACAGATGCTGATTGAGGAATGGGCACTCTTACCTCAAGAACTGTTGGACAATCTGGTGCTGAGTATGGGGAGACGGTGCGAAGCAACCATTGCAGTAAAGGGAGGGCATATCCCATACTAAGGAACATCTGCTTGCTGTTCTTGGACAGACAATCATGTGTAACGATACTATGAGTTCAATAAAGCCTTTTTTTTGTTTGATTCCATACTGTATGCATTGCATTCATTTCTGCGCAACTATGCTTTCGTCATTCTTTCAGAACAAAATGCTGTATCTCATTTCTGAATTTCATGTCTCTCAGATGAGTTCTCATGAAGTTATGGCAAAAAACATACCTGTTGCTTAAGTTTTGCACACCAGTGTACAGTCTAAACTTCTCAGCTGGGCAATTTAAAATAAAAACAGTTTAAACGGGTTTATATGGATATCAGCTTTTTTATATATATCTTTTTCATAATGCAAATTATTTTTTTACATTTTTGTATTAATAATAATTTGTTTAACAGACTTATTTTTTACTAATTTTGAATTATTATTTCTAATGTTAGTTATTATCATATTCCTTCAGTAAAAAGTTTTTAAAAAATATTTATTTAAGTCCTTTTTATTAAGAATATCTATTCACTGATGCTGTGTATTATATTCTTTTATGTTATGAATTATTATTTTTAATGTTAATTATAATCGCATCCCTTCAGAAGAAATTTAAATAATATTGGCTTAAATCTGATCGATTAAAAATATATATTCATTTATGCTCTGAATTATAAATATATGATAAAATAATCAAAAATAATTTTCAACAGAATTATACAATACACATACGATGTGCGATATTCATTCTAAATTTAAAGCTTCTAAATTTTTATAAATTGTGTGAAACTGGCAGATGATTTATTTTAACTCAAAGTTTTAAATTACAGATTCAATGCACACCAGGTTATTCCACGAAGATTAATTTCTACATCAGAGGAGCATTAAATTCCAAATTGCATTCTGAAACGGACATCTAGGATTCAATTACAGATGCATTGCTTAAAGTATTAATAGAATACAAAAGTTCCGATTTCCATGAAAGAGATCAAAGAATGAATTGGATTTCATTAAGTTTTGATGTTTAAGTTTGTTTTCCTAGAAAAGTCAACTAACTCTTCTATTAAAGTATTTAAACAATAAATCTGAAAAGTTTTCAGATAAGTTCACATTTCAAGGAGGCATACACAGAAGAAAATAGCAATATAAGTGTTAATTCTGATTGGAATAATACATTTTGCATACTTATACAGGGGGTCCAAAAAATATTGAAACGCGGGTTTAAGTCTTTACCTCTTACAGATAAATGGGCATTGTAAATTGCAAAATATTTCAAAATAAGGTACGTTAATAAAAAAAAAAAATCCCGATAATTTTCCAAAAGTTACACTTTTTAAATTTTTATTTGACCCCTTTACACAAATTTAGTCTATAAGAAAGCTTTAACTTTTTATGCAGCAAACTCATTATAAAAAACCGCATACTCGCATCTAAAATTGAGTGAGTTATGCTTAATTGAAAATTGGACGTGCTGCATAGGGACCATATACCAAAATAGGAAAAAAATTGTTGTATATTATAAAAAATATATAAAATGTATAATAATATTTACATTTAAAAAATTTTTATCTATTTAGGACCCATTCGCGGTACCGTCACGCATTCTTAAAGGATTTTTTTTTTTCTGTTTAGACTGCCATTTATTATTTGTAAAAATTCAAATGCAAAATAAATATATGTCAGTAATTTGTTGTCAAATTTATCATATTTTTTTCAAAATGACATTTTAATAAATTAATTCATAGACGATTTTTTTTTATTTAACTGTAATTTAGCCGTTTCAAATATTTATGCTAATTTTTTAATAAATGAAATGTAGACTCTTTTATTACAAAATTTTTTAAAATACATTTTATAAAATGTCTATCTATTTGTATACGATTTTTTTATTATATGAGCCAAAGACGAGACGGCTTAAAATGAAATTGATGGACCCATTTCATTGTGCAGCTCGCATAGGCAGATCACTGTTTATCTCTGTCTATTAAAGCTTTATTTAAGAATCTTTGGTATTTTTTTTGACACAAGCTATCGAATTTTTTACTTAAAATTGTCCACTATTAATTTGTATATGGCCCCTATTTTCAACAAAGAAAGAGCGTTTTACGTAATACGGAAAACGGCATAAGTCATTTTTTTTTCTATATCATAATTTATACCGATGTAAAGATACATTTATGCGGTTTTTTTCTAATGATCTTACAGGGTGGAAAAGAAAAACTTTCTAATTGGCGAAATTTATCTAGAGGGGCCAAATAAAAATTTAAAAAATGTAAGTTTGTGTAAATTAATGACAATTCCTTTTATTAACGTAGTATCATTTTGTGCCTTATTTTTAACTATTTTACAATTTGCATCATTCACTTTCTCTAATGAGTAAAGAATTTAATTGTGTTTCAATCTCTTTCAGACATTCTGTATATGTTAATGGCCCGTTCTGCAGCAGCATTAGTGTTATTTCAAAAAAAAAAACTCTAGTAACTCTAGGAAATCGAACTTCGATCACTTCATCTAATCTGGCATCACACTTTGCAAACTTCCACATCAGAACAATGGAAATATATTTAATACCGAAGAATTTAGTTCCTTTTGAATCGAGTTTGGAACTTAGATTTCTCTTGTTCCGAAGCCGAGCTTTGCAACTAGTCGGCCAAACCTCGCCCAAAGCATTTAGGATCAAAGATTCCTGCTAAAATCCTTTAATTATTCATCTCTCAGAAAGTTTACGAATTTTCTAGCTATATTAAAATTAAATATAGGCTGCCCGGAGTGTGTTAAAGTTATTCAAAATTTAATAAGTATTTCTTTTAATTATTTTCTTTCAGTCCACAGCTCATTATTCACAACTTCTTGAAATCTAATCCAGAAAATTTTTTCTAGAACAAAGTATTTTTTAAGAATCTAAGAAGTTTTAAGAATCAATTTGATATCTTCAATCAAACAATAGATGTCACCTCTCTCTCTCTCTCTCTTGCTGTCACTCTCTTTCTCCCTCTCTTTCTCTCTCTTCTTATCACTAATCAACAGTAGAAACACTATACTCATAAATAATTCATTTATGAATTATAAATTCTTAAAATATTCATTATCCTAAGTATTTAGTCCCCTTATGTCTAATCTACCTGAACTTAATAACCACTTGAATAGTTTCAAAAATCTCTCTCTTTCCGTCTTGCTCTTAGGAATAGATAATTTACTACTCATGATGAAATATAGGAATGGATACGACATGAGGTCTGAAATTACAATGAGTCCAAACCTTCAATGACATGAAGTGATATACAGTTTTCCGTTTCCGCTCCTAGAATCCTCACGTAAAAAAAAAAAAAAAAAAAAAAAAAAAAAAAAAAAACTTTTTTGAAATTTTATTACACTATCATCTAAAAATTAAACAATAAGACATTCCTTTAGATATTATCTTCCAATATCCCAAAATTAGCAAAAGAGTAAGAAAGGAAATTCTTTCTAGAGACAGATCAATTATCTTCTTGAACAACTTACCTACCACACCAATTGCTAATTATATCAGTCTCTATAAAACATGTAATGCTTAATGATGGGATCAATGTTCATCACAAAAGAGAAATAAATATCATTTCAAGAAATGATCGAAATTGCTTGGTGCAGAGTTTTGATTTTGGGTTGCTCAGACACTATTTTGCCAAACATCAAACAAGCCAAACTAAATATTTAGATTCGTTTGGAACAATCGCACACTGCAGCTGCAAGAAATGTACAATTTCCTTTACTTATATTCTTGAAATTTCCAGGGAAGGAATGGAAAAAACATTTGAATTTTACATTTTGAATTTGTAACTCAATGATAAACTATTTTGAGCCCAGTTTTGTTCTTTATTCTTTATCGTACTTCCATTATTCGAAACGCATATGCAGATGGCTAAAGAATTGCAGTTGAAAGCCGAAAAAAAAATAACTGCTCTCAAAAAAATAATACACACAATAAAATCAGGATAAAATATATTGCTAAAAGAAAAAAAAACTCTAATTAAATAGATGTATGCAATATTTTGCATTTTAGCCTTTCTTGGTTCTTCTGTAAAAAAAGGTAAAATTGTTTCTTACTGTATTTTACTTCTTACGCACAAATACATAAACTGTTTTGCTTTTAATAATTGAAATATTTTTACTTATTTGTTTCATGTTTTTTATCTTACTGAATTGAATTAAAACCTGTTTTCTGATTTTTTTTCTACTTTCTTTGAAGAGAAAGAAAAGATGAAATGAATTAAGTGCCTTCTAGGAATGTGCTAAATATAATGAGATAAGAAAACTTTTTTTTTCCAAAAACAAGGCTTATGCCCTAAAAGGTAGTAAATTTAAAAATCGCATCTTTTTATCTTTTATTTTTAACATAAATAAAAATGAGGATTCATAAATTCATTTTATTAGAAATCATTATTTCTTTTCAACCAAAATTGATGATTTTCTATAAATAATTTCTTCACGTGGGAAGTCCCAATTACTTTCAAATATGAAATCCCAATTATCTAATATAAAAGTTGATTTGATGTGGAAATGCTTACTCTTTAGAAG
Organism: Argiope aurantia; assembly: GCA_026543865.1. Classification (NCBI taxonomy): domain Eukaryota; kingdom Metazoa; phylum Arthropoda; class Arachnida; order Araneae; family Araneidae; genus Argiope; species Argiope aurantia. Next base: position 154,145 of record JAPMOR010087676.1, read on the forward strand.
AAAATGCAGAGTTTATCGCTTTCATTGGATTTTCTTCTCGAAAAGATACTCGTAAAGCGATTGCAATTGAAGAAATACCAGAATTTTAAAGACTTTAATTAAAATTTCAGATACTGAACACAAAAGTTTGATTTCGTAAAAGATTCTGTGTACTTTAATTATTTATAAAGAATTTTCGTTTACTCGAATTTTCAAATAAAAACACTTTTTCTTTCAGTTTAATTGGAGCAAGAAATTTCGAACAAAAAGTTAAAAGTGAAAAAATTGCTTTCAGATATTTGAGAGTACTTGTACGTATTTAATGAGTATCAGTGGGGATATTATAATATCTTATTAAATGCATTATACGTTTCAATGCTTTATAGACCAAAATACTTTTAAAGGCTTTTTTCTTTCAGGAAAAAAACATAATTCAAGGGTACAATCTTACAGCCTTGATGTGAGACTAGACAGTTGTTTTTTATTAAATAGTTTCTATGAAAGTTGTTGCTTTATTAAAAAGTTATTTTCAATAAAATTATTTATTTATCTTAATATCTGCATATTTTAAACTAAACCTGGAAAAACAGAATAATGAAACATTTTTGTGATTCTTTAATGAATTGTTTGCCTGTATATATTAAGACCGTCATTCTCGATATTTTGAATATTTAAAGTTAAGGCCGAAAATTTAAAAACACTTTTACAGTAATTAAAAATGTCACGGCATCAATTCCTTAAAAATTGCACATTCTTAAATGCAACTTTTAATGATGAAAGTAAACCATGATATACGATAAACAATTGGGTTGGTTAAATTTATTGGAGCATTTCAGTTTTTGGAAAATCTAAATCAACCATGTGTTCAAAATATCTAACTCTTGAAAAAAGCCATCATCTTTTATTTTATCCGCTTTTCATTAAACATATTCGCAACGTTAATCGTTTTCACTGCGATACATTTTATTAATATATGTTGGTATTAATATTTGTTGTATTATGTTATCAATATTTGTTAATATATCATTTTGTTGATATTTATGACATGTATTGTTGTGCTGCTGTTTAAAAAAGATATATATCAATATCATTGACTGATATATATCTTTTTTTTCCATCATTTATGTATTAAAACATTTCTGGTCCCACAAAAAAAATTACATAAAAAAGCAAAAAACATTAAATTGTTATTTAAGAGATTTTTATCTACTTTCTCAAGCAAAACAAAAGCTAGTCAAATTTAGCTAAAAATATTTGTAGATATTTAAATGGTATTAACATACATATTTATTTTTAAAAATTCTATTCGTTAATTTTTTTTTTTTGTTTATTTTTGCCCATCCAAAATTGAAATGTTGCTAATGGTCTATTTAGTATCTCTCGCACTATTTCCAAGAAAAGTTGATGAGTTTAAATTTTAGTTGATGCTATTTTAAGAGCTCGTCTCATAAGAATAAATTTTATGCACCATAATAAAAAATTCAGAAAAATAACTGAAATTATGTTGTAAAAATATTTTTGGTTAAATTTACTTATTTATTGCCTTTATTCTGCCAATTCATATATAGAGATGAAAAGTTACCGAATATTCTTATGATAAATTGCTTCCAAATTCTCACTCCATGGAAGGTACAACAATGGTGGTACGATTGGCTTTGGTCACATTCATATGCACAAAAGAATCTCACACTAAGTTTCAAATCTCACGAGGGATTTCAAATATTTAATTCTACTTATTTAAATTTTCATATATTTGAAGTTAGCATGTTAAGAGGAATAATATGTATAAATACATAGGACCATTTTTTCGGTACGTGCGCTTGCAAAATTGAGCTAATTCTGAAAACTTCTTCATTAATTTCATGAAATTTATCTATAAACAGTTAAAATGAGTAGCCACCGATATTAACAGGATAAATTGATGTGAAAAATCAAAGAAAAACTATAATATAGGGAAGTGTTAAGTGCAATATTAATGATTCGTGTAATACAGCCTGCATTGCTTGCAAATTAATTAACATTACAAAGATGGATCGATCGGTATCGGACAATCAGATAGCTGTGATTTAATGGCAATGGAAGCTATATTTTTAATGAGTTAAACCTTTTCAAAATATCAGACCTATAAAAATAACTTCTGAGAAATTACAAGGAATAATTGAGTGTAACGACTTTCCAGATCGCTCATGATCTTCTGAACTTCTTGAAAAAGCTAACAGCATTTATTTCTGTCTCAAAAATAATTTCTAAATTCTTTAAAATTAAAGAAGTTAATCACCATAAAAGGAAGAATTAGAAATGATCAATAAAACTGAACTTGACAAAAAGGTAATATGCACTGTGGACTGAGTTAAGATATAGGTAGTTAAATAAAAATGAATGAACACACACAACTCTGATGTGTTCAAATGCTGTTAAGTAATATTGATTTATAAAGGCTTAGATTTCCCGACAAAGATTTAGATTTTAAATTGTGAAATATCCATAAAAACAAAAAAAATCATTTTTGTGAATGATTAACATTTAATGGATAGTACCAGAGAGATCAAGCTTCGTACTGCAGTTTTTTTGTTTTTTTAAATCGTATTTTTTCGGAGAAAATATTTAGTACGATAATGTTACTTGTACTAAAAGTTGATTGATTAAAACAATAATTGCATTGTTTCTGTTGGAAGTTAGTCGAATGTATTCGTATTCGGATAATGTCATACAGCGCCTTCTCACGAAATTTTAAAATACCAGTAGTTATCATCCCATTACAACAATGCAAGTACCACAAAAATTTACAAGATGGCACTCTATGACATTGTCAGCATGAGAGCAGATAGAAAAAGGCTCTAATAATTAGTTATAAAAGAATTTTTTTATGTACAAGCGCGTTATTTCAGAAAAGACGCCTATATAGATAAAATTAAAAAGCGAAACTTTATCTAAATATAAAATTTTATCCAAATCGTTAGAGCCGTTTCTGGGATACATGAAATAAATTTATATACAAGAATTGCTAGTTTAAAGTTATTGGATATTTTAATACAAAAATATATTTTAATATTTGCATTTATTTTCGAAAACATTTGGAAGGTACCTTTTGTAAAAACTGAGCGATTATGAAACATGCAAAATTTTGTCTACTTAATCTTACTTCTTGTAATAATTGATTATGAGGTCATTTAAATTGGCTTATGTACTATGGAAAATTTAACAGATTTAAAATACTGTGTTGTACTACATAAAAAACATATCGACAGATACATATTTCATTCGGTAGTTGATAGTATTATTTGCAGAATAATTCTTGTACAACGCGCACCAGGAAAATATAATGATCTATGATTTTAGTCACTCAAACTCTCAAAAATTTGCGAATTTATTTCGATATTAAAAAAGAAGCTTCATTTGTCACAGAATCAATTTTATGTTAAATATTCCATGAAATATCAATTAATCACATAGAATTTTCATTTTTAGATTTTTTTCCGGTTTTGAGTACAAAATAAAAACGCTTCCCCTACCTGTGGATCAGTTTTAAATGAATATAAAAAATTTGAACATTTTTTTTTATTTCTTTATAAATAGATTCCAAATTGTAATAGTATGTAAAAAACGGTAGTTTGTTTACTCCAATACATTCCTAATTATTTAACTTTAAATACATGAATTTTAGCTATCGCAACTATTTATTACTAATATAACTGCAAGATCATAGTACTACCTTATATGAAAATAAAGCAATGAATGCCTTTAGTGGAAACACTGGAACATTTTATCATTAGTCACTATGGGCGTTAGTTGAAACAAACTTTTAATCTAACTTTTAACTAATTTTTATTTAAATAAGTATAATTGAACACTAAAAGTTCTTATCTGCGTGCAGAGCATTTAAGCTAACTTGCAACCTGACATGTTTATCAACATGCATAATTTACTAATTGAGTGAAAATTTACGGGTTTATTTTTCTAACTGTCTATAATCTTCGGAAAGCTGAACTGGCATTCCAAAACTTTTTGTGTGTATGTGTATTATAAAATTCCTCCAATAAAACTTCCGGAGGGCCATTATCTTTAATTATAATAAGTACTTCTCAAACTTAAAACTATCTTATAATTGGATATCTCAATCTTTTGCCTTAAAGAAACCCAAAACGCATCACAATTAAGATAATATAAAAGCCAAAGCAGTCTCAATAACTTCATTCAGTAATTCTTTCTGCTTCACTGATAATTACTGTTTACGATAACTCTGAAAATCTCAGACAAAAAAAAAAGAATAAATTTCTCCATTAAGCATAGGATAAAGCTCTTTTGATCTTTCTTGGTGAATTTTCTGGCGCTTTTTTGTTTTGCAATTTTAAGGAAGGTATTTGTGATTAATTACTTACAGAAGCATGTAGAAATAATGACTGGTTATTTTCTTCCACAATTATCTATTTAATGACTTATTAAGAGGGAAGGATAATTTTTCTTTAATTCCATGGGCGGGTCACTTCCTACAATTTACTTAATTTCAAAGCTCTTTTTTGAAGAAAGTAAAATATTTCTTGCATTTTGATCTAAAATATCGCTTAATGGATTGGATATGAAAACGAAAAGTAATTTTTTTTTTATGAAGAAATGAATTAAAACTTCTTTTCCTCCATTAATCATTCAATTAGATTTATTAGCTGATTACTTAGAAATCAGAATATCAACCTAACTAAGATTTATACTTAAACTAATCCTTAGTGAAAAAAAAATGTTATTAAACGATTTAAGGATCAACCAAAAGAGTAAAACAGCTGTTTCATCATGATTTAAACACTTCGTGTAATCATTTTTATTTTTTTTCTTATTTTATAAGTAAGTTAAAGTCATAAAAAAATCACATTGTTTTTTTTTACAGAAATATATTTTAATGATGACTAAAACTAAATATTTTTTTATTGTTGTTAAATTTTTATAAATATTACACTTCAAAAAACTAAAAAAAAAATAATACTGTTTAATAAATAGCATTGGAATAATCATCGTTCATAAATATAATGTATTCTATATATATATATATATAAGATATAATATATTTAAAAATACTTTAAACAATTTTAAAAATTTAAGAATCTTAATTGTTGCGATTCATAACGTGATTTTAAGTTGCAATAAACTATTTCATACGAAAACTGTGTCTCCAACGTCATTTGAATGGATATTTATCTCACCCTACAATACTGAAATTTATGGCAATCACCACATAAGTAAATTGTACAACTATTAATATTAAGATTAAATAGCCAATTTTGATTTAGTGTTCAATTCATAAATCTGATATTTATCTAAATATGCAGCCAAATAGGATACATATCTTATATATATTATTATCAATAGAAAATATATGTCTATTATAAGGTTTTTCTATGGGTTGCTATTGATTTACAATCTTGCTGGTGTGATGCAGGAGTTTAGAGAGGGGATGCAAGCTCAGGTGTCATCCCTATCATCTGACCGTGGTTCAAAAATGACTAAGTCCGTCCCAAAATACCCCTAGTGTTACTTTAAAACGGACGTTAATATAACTAAACTAAACTAACTCATGTACAGATAGATTTTTTCGCTGCCATCATGCTATCTTGGATGTTAAGTTAGAAATATAATTCGAAATCCCAATCGATATTGAATTTGCATACTTTATACAGAATCAAAAATAGCATCAATACAATAAGAATATATTGTATCGGTAAAGTGCTCTGACATTTATCTAAATCTGCAGCCAAATAGGATACATAACTTATATATATAAATATTTCTGAAAATATATCTCTATTATAAGATTTTTCTAGTGGTTGGTATCGATGTACAAATACCATTGGGGTAGTGCAGAAGTTTGGAGAGAGGGTTCAAGTTCAGATGTCGTCCTCGTCATCTGACCATGGTTCAAAATTACGAGGGGCGTCCTAAAACAGCCCTAGTATTTTTTTAAACATACGTAAGTATAATTAAACTGAACTAACAGATGTACAAATAGATTTTTCTTATCGGGCATTATACTATCTTGGATGTATCGTTACAAATATAATTCAAAACCTCAATCAATATTGAACTTGCACACTTTGTATAGTATCAGAAATAGCATCAATGCAATAAGAATATATTGCACCAGTATATTGCTCTGACATTTATCTAAATATGCAGCCAAATAGAATACATATATATATGTGAATATTTCAGAAAATATAATCCCATAATAAAAATTTTCTAATGGTTTCTATTGATGTACAAATCTCGCTGGTGCTGTACGGAAGAGTGTCGAAGGAGTGCCAGCTCAGGTGTCGTCCTCGTCATCTGACCGCTGTTCAAAATTACAAGGTTCGTCCAAAACAGCCCTAGTATTGCTTTAAAATGGACGTTAATATTAACTAAACTAACTGATGCACAAATGAATTTTTCTTAGCTGTCATTATGCTATCTTGGATGTTTCGTTGGAAATATAATTCAAATTCTCAATTAGTATTGAATTTGCACACTTTGTACAGTATCAGAAATAGCATCACTGCAAAAAAAAGATCATTGAATGTCATTTAAGTCAAGAAAGACTATTTTGTGCCCGTATACTGCTCTGCCCTTCATTTCGACCATTTACTATTTCTTTCTTCCTTTCAAACTGTGATAGAAAGGGTGGACCTATCTTTAAATACCAGAAAAAGATCCTCGGCTCTGAATAAGATGCTATTCTCCAAATAGAGGCATCAAGGCGAAAGAGGCGATATATCTCTCTTTCAAGAAAACAAGATTGAATTGGGCCGAAAATCCCGTGTCTTTTAGCAAGGTGCGGGATCATTCGATATAATCCTCGAGAGATTCGAAGAGTGCTTTTACTGTCCAGTTTACTCGAGTGAGCAAGAAAAGGCTTTCAAAGAGAAGAATGTATTTTTCTTGGCAAAAAAAAAAGAAGTACATAAAATATTTGTTTCAAATAAAGCAAGATCAAATGAAAGGATTTCGTAAATGTTTGGACAAATCCACAATCGGTTTAAACTAAAAATGACTCAGAAAGAGATCGTAATTTTTTATTCGTTTTCTCTGCTGGTAGTTCTTTTTGTTAATTCTAGTAAAGAAGTATATTTGTAGTTTCAAGTTGATTCTTCTTTTTAACACAGTTTTTGCTCTGAAAAAAAAGAAAATGTGAAAAAAATTTGTAGTTCTCTTCTATAAATAAATTTATTTAAATTATTTATCTAAAATTTATTTAAATTATTCGCTCTTATGCAATTTAGGTAGTGGCTCAACTAAAGCACCTTTCCTCTATTTAATTATTTTTGAAATTATTTTAAAAAGGGATGATAAGCGGTTTTTTTAAGTTATATTAGCAAGTTGACTGTGTATTTATTCTGAGTTGATTAGAACTCCATTTTCTAAATTTACCAGCTAACCCAATGGCTTTCTTGTATAAAATATTAATAGAAACCAAAATCTGGCTCGAAAATGTAACTAAATAACAAATATCCCATTTAAAAGAATTCTTTCAAACATCACGCTGTTCATAATATGGCAATAAAGTTAGACTTTAAATCCTTGCGATATTTCAACCAGAAGAAATTCTAAACCATGGAAAGAGGATTTTTATTTGGAATTATTAAACAAGTTCTTTGCATCTAACTTTTTTTCTGCAAATTTTTCTATGCTTACAGATTTCATTTATGAATAAAGGTTCCTTTGGGATTTATTTTATGCAAGGTTTTATTTTTAAGCTGCGATTTTTTGTTCCTCTTCGTTAATTATTGAATCTCAGTCGTGGTAGCGATGCCTCCCAAAGGATAAAAGATATTACGAAATTCTTATCAAAATGCTAACCTCAGCATTCTCTGAGTATTAAAGTAGCAACGATACTGCTCATTTTTTGATATTGAGTTTCTTTTAACTAGCTTCAAAACATAAGCTCTCAATTGGAGTAATTTTTTAAGTGCTGCATTCTTTTCTAAATTATGAAAATAATATTTCGTAAGTTTTGCTGAAAGATGGCTTTATTAATATGTCTTTAACTAGGTTTGGAGGTTCCTTTTATGCTTTTGATTTTATAAAACGCAGATTTCTTAATATCCGTTTTATAATCTCGCGATTTTCATTAAAAAGTATTACATCGGAAATTTCAAAGATTTAAATTTCAGTTCTGAGTATTAAAATTACTTTTGATCTTGATGTTAAAATCTTCGTTTCACATAAGAAAGAAACGTAAAGATCAACATATTCTAATACTTGTGACGATTTTATTTATTAAAAGATAATGCAGGAGGTTATTTATTTATTTATTTAAAGATGAAGAAGATTTATTTAAAGTAGGAAAAATATTCTCTTTTGTAGTTTTTTAAAGGGGAAGAAGTGGGTTTCTTCTTCAAAATACAAAAGAATGTTTTATTGATTACCTGTTATATTAAGATTGTGTCGTGGGGGGGGGGGGGGCTTGTGTATATATATGTATGCGTATGTGTGTATATGTGTGCGAATATGTCTATATGTGAGCGCGTGTGTGTGCATATGTGTGTATATGTGTGCATATGTGAGTGAATGTGTCTAGTTAATAAATACAGTTATGTTTTATCGCAACACCAATAACACAAAACAAATAAGACATACAATAATAAAACAAAACAATAATATGCAGTTTTTCATCATTCGGAAACAAAAATTATTAACGGAAAAAAGCCACACAGCTCGTAAATATATGCAAATAAAACTTTGTTCCTGTATCTTATGAAAAACTGGAAAATGTCTGAAAGTTGGATCAAATAGTTAGGTTGAAAATCTTTATTTCCTAATAACTGCCTTTATTTTAACAAATAAAATATTATTATTATAACAAATTATTAGCTTATTACACCAATAAATTTTTTCCACTAAAGGTCTTTCGATAACTAAGATCATTTATATGTTAGGAGTGAAAAGTAACTTTCAACTTCTCACGACAGCGGCTTTTTAATAAATACATGTAACATATTATAGGAAAACTCTTAATCGTACATTCTTTTTTTTCAATCCCATATCTCTCACCCGTACGAAATTATTGAAGAAAATGGAAAAGAGACTTAAATTTCCTTTTCTTTATATCCCACTTTAGTTCTATCTGTATTTGTCTTCCGGGTTAAGGACAGGAATTTTTCAGTTTGTAAATGTGGAATTTATAATCCATAGTTTATTTTTTTTTTTAGTGTTTTACAATATATGATAGTTTTTTTTTAATCTAGTCCTTTTTTATTAAGCACAAAGATCATAAAAAAAGTATGATTCTTGCAGATAAAAGTGTACGCATTTGTTGAAGTCTCTCAAGTAAAACAGATTTTTTTATTGCTCTCTTACATATTACCTAAAGGAAATCTTACCTTTGGCATAATGCACAATCACAAAGAAACAACGGAGATATATTGGCAAACATAATCAACCCTCGAATTAAGCCATTAGCTAAATATCCTATTTCAGCTCATCTCATGCACCGATGACTGTCTATAATCAAAGACAACCTTCCGAAGCAGGAAATAGCTACTAAGTATTTCCCTTTTTTCATACCTCTAAAGGACCAAGAATAATCATTTCGTGCTTTTGATTTTCATCTATTTATATATTTGAGTATTACATTGCATTAATATACGCATGCATGAAAACATTGCTGAAATTGTATGCTATTTAAATGCTTTAAAAATTATCAGAATAGATAAAAAATACCAGCTGTGAAAACGAATGCTTAGCTATTTTTTTAATATAAATTTCGAAACAAAAATTACATAAATATCGGAATGTAATCAAAACTCAATTACTTTTTCAACTAAATGTTTTATTTTAGTTTACGAATTTAACACCGTTTATCAAATAATAAAATGCATGTGTCTGTTGATAATAGCAATTTTTATCGATCATTTTTAGTATTATTTTTCAATTATTTTTTTTAAACAATAGAGCAAATTTTTCTATTAAAAAGTGTAAAGATATTATTAAAAAATTTATTTACGTTATTTTTAGATATTAAATAAATAGACAAATGGGGAGGGGAATTTGAACTCCCACATTTCTGAATTAGAAATTTTAATTTAAAATATTTATATATACCAAATTATAAAATGAAGGGGGGAAATTTAGAGCTTTATCCTTTTTTTTCAATTAAAGAGTTTAAATGTAATTTTAAATTTTGATTGAATCAATTTCTTAAATATCAAATGAAAAAGGGGAGAAACTTTATATCTCTCTTTGAATATAATTTGATATTTCCATGGAAAGATAAATAATTAAAGAAATGTATATTTGAAAACTTTCTGTATATTTGTTGATAAAAGTTATTATTTTTACTCTTACGCTCTGTCAAATGAAGAGGCACGTTACAGTTCATTGTTAAGTATATATAAAACTGACTCTTTATCCCAATTTTATTATGAATTGATATGTTAAATTAATCAATAAACAAAAAGAAGTTAGAAATAAAAAAAAATATTCCCAAATTGTAGAATTTTTTATCATAATTTTGTAACAGCGATAATCTCATATTTTTTGAAAAGAAGAAATTTAAATGGCTTCTTTAAATTATTTTTTAATGTTTCTCATTAAAATTTGAATGCAGAAAACAACAAAAAGCAGTTTCATATTTTTTTAAAAATATATATAATTGGATCAAATAATCGAGAATAGGCAATCTTTTCTTCAACATACAAATAAGCATTTGAATTACATTCAATGCTTTTTTCGGTTTAAAAATATGCATAAGAAAATTGTCTATGATCTCACTTATGTTTAAGAAGGCCGATGAATGGCATTAATTGTTCTGGCAGTGTAATCATTTGTTTTTGTTATTGTTGTTTACATTCAGTTAGTAGCTAAGTATTTAAAGTTTTATTACATCTTATCGTTTAATCATAGATAATCGAAAATGGTTAAACAAATAATGTATCATTCATATATTTCTAAAAATGATTCAATTTGCTTTAATTTGTTACTTTCTTTGAGTTTATTGCAAATTGAATAATTGTAAATTGTCTATCCCATAAATATAGATATCATCTAATTTTAAACGTAAACAAAAGAAAATTTTTGCTTTCATTTTTATCTGCCTCTTTTGACTTCCTCTTTTCACGGTCATTTATTAAAAATTCTTCTAAATAAGTACCGCCCGATTTTTGTATAATTTTAGAGCAACTTTTTAATTCGTTCTTACTGTTAATAGTTCTTCTAATTTCGTCTAAATGCTAAGAGCTAAATAAATCTCTACCAATAATAAAAAGAGTTCTGAGTTAATTGATGTTCTATAGGCCAGACTGTTTGTCCTATAGCTTTCAAATTTGTCATACATCTCATTGTCATTTGTCATATGTTCCGAGGCATACCTATCCTCCTTACCTTGGAGGATAGGTATGCCTTGGAACGATTTTTTATAATTTTAATTAGAATTTTAATTAATTAAAAATAAGTTAATTTTGATGTTTCTTCTCAAATATTTTTGCAGATAAATAAATTTCATTATTTTTTAAAATTTAAAAAAATATATTTATTATGATATTTATTTTAAAATCTTGCATATTTTTCTAAATTTTGGCAATTTTTTAAACTGCTTTTTTTTTGTCTGATTTCCGACAATAGATTTTATTATTTATTTTAAATTTAAATCACTCTCATTATTTCATCAAATATCATATTTTATCGAATGATTTTTTATTGTTGAAAGCTAAAGAAGAAGGATTCTGTTTATTACTTATACAGTTTACAAGATGTACAGTCAAAAAATATATTTACTGTATTAATATACAGTGAAATTAAGAAGATAGATGAATTGCACATTTACGTTTTTAACAGCGCAGTGAGATTGTTCTCCTTTAGAGAGGTTTTCGTGGTCAAGAAATAGAGCATATATATATGTAAGACAAATGAAATAACACGGCTGTAATATCTGGCAATTTGACCAAATTATGATGCTATATATGTAAATGAATTAACTGAAATTATATACAGCCAAGATACCCGGCGAACCAGCAGGTCACCAGAGAAAATTAGTTTCAAATAAGGAAATTATTAAAAAGATTAATATACATTGACAACTAGAAATTAAGGCATTACTTTTTTTTATGTTCAACTTGAAGATAAATAACATAAAACTATGAAAACTGTAAAAATGAGCGAAGAATATTTATTTAATGAATTATATTTAATTTCAGAATCAAGCATTCTTATAATTAAAATATTAGGTATCTTTTGCAAAAGTCTTTCGAAAAGAAATGACTGAAAATTTCTCTTAAAAATAAATAAATTTAAGATTTTAGTAAGAAATGTCTTCTCCTTGCTGTAATGCATTGATCTTATTAAATATTGATATTTTCATTTAAATTGTAGGACTCCAAAAGGGGAATAAAGACCATTGAAGAAGTAAAACTACTTTAAGGCTCCTTTAATGATCTTACAGAGTGAAGAATTCACCAACCTTCGGAGGCAATACCAAAGATACTTAATCGGATTAAGGTCCGTAGATTGAATTGGTCAAAGCATTCTTTACAAATCTTGATCCTCTAGATATTCCTAGACAAAACTATAAGGTGAAATTGGGCATTATTATCCATTTGGTTGAATATCCTAAGTAATAATTCCAGCATAAAATCTCGCCTATAGATTTCATCTCGTCTCTTATTTCTCATATGAGAGTTTCCCCGTGAAGAGCATAGAGAACAGAGAGATTATAGTCCAAATCATGGTACCACTTTATCTATATTGTTGAATTAAATGAATCGGATTCCTTGTTCTCGCCATATCGGCACATGGCGAGAATCGCTCTCCACAGTAAATCTGGATACATTTGTGAAAATTATAGGGGCCCATTTCGGTATATCCAGATAATAGGTACGTTATTAACGTCAATAAAAGGGCCCTAATCCTTTATTGAAAGTTTGTTCTTCGCATCGTAGTAGTCGATATTCTCAACCCTGTTGTAATAAAATGATCGGAAAAGAGATGAAGCACAGTAACTTACTACCTCTGGCCGAAAATGCTGGTTTGAGGGGGTTGCAATAAATGGACTTGGAACAAGTCGTCTAGAAACTGAATTTTTGGACTGAAATTAATCTGAAAATCATTGAGTCACATTGCAAAATATATTAAAATCTCTTGCAACAATATTATTATCTGAGAACATGAAGTTGTTTTGGTTTGAGGTTTTTGAAGCCACAAAATGCATGGATCGAAAATTGGCGATTTATTGCTTTTGATGCATCAATTTTTTGCTTTTAGGGTTATTAAAAAATAATAAAGAAAATTGTTATATTTGGCAACTAAGAGCCAACAAAAAGTTACAACTTGGCATGTATATCCACCATTTACCAGACAAGTTATCGCCCGAAGAAACACAAAGAAGAAAATGAAAATCAACACGTGTTGAACACAGGAATCAATGTTTCGTATTAATTTGGAGCTCGAAAGATTTTGAGATAAAAAAAAAACATAGCTTTTCTAAAAATTAACGATTTTGTTAGTCACGTGATTGTTTCAAACAGGTTTAAACTGGTTAATGACTTAAATTAATGAAGACAAACAATGACTTAAAAAATAATAATGTTCTCACAATAACTTGAAATTTGCGATAGCAGATTTCAATTTTTATTTTTAGTCCTAAAATTATTTCCATTCCTTCAACCACCTATATTCTTAATGAATCGGATAAACGACTTCTCTAACATATTACCAACAATATCTTCGTAGGTGAAATTGAAGCCCTGCCATCCGCCATTTACAATTTAAGATAGTAAGATATTCATATTTGGGGGGTTTTATTAAAAGACTAATATCTTTTTTTTAAAAAAAATAAGCGGTGGATATATTTCATTCATTTAATTTAATTAATTTTAGCCAGCGTCCTACAAATAAATCATAGTTTTTCGCTTCTTGTAAGACACACAAATTTCAAAACCATATTTAAATACAACTGTTTTTAAACTCATTTTTTTTAAATACAAAAATAAATCAACTAAGTAAATTCGTACATTTTGCTAAAAAAAAAATGTTAGTGGATATTTGATTTATAATATAATTTTTGAATTTGAATATCTAAAAAAAAGTATTCTGGCGCAATTTTTTAATCTGGAAACCAGAAAAAGGGAAGCTTTTTTTACAACCTTGCAATCGATTATTGAGTAAGTCTTGTTTTAGCATATTGGGTACATTTTCTGCTTTACATTAAAATATTTTTTAAATAAGTTTTTTGAAAAAAAATATAGGACTTATAAATTATATATACATAAAATAAACTCCCGAAAATCCGGATTAAAGTGGTGGAAGAGCAGGCCATATAACAAAAAAGTCGGATAGGCCGGAGTTCTATGAACTCATTTCTTTGTTCACCAATACCAAAGACAAAGATTTTATACCAAAACTCTCTGTTATAATATTGTTACGAAATTTCTTTACCGGGGTTCGTTTGGATAGTGGGAGTGATATGGTGTGTAGAACGCTCAATTAGCAGGCAGAAGTAGAATAAAAACAACGACGTTTTACACGAAGACACACAGGACAGCACAACAGCGACAACTATATATAGCACAGAAGACGATTATCTTCACCCGAGACGTGTAGCATACAACAACACACACAGCAGCATACAACCAGAATCTACTGCAGACAGTAGTGCACAGCTCAGTTCAGCACGAGCTTCACTCCGTCGCTGCTCACCGTAGTTTCCGCCTTCTCCGCTCCGTCTTCGGACTTCTCCGTCGTCGTACTCCGCTCGGACTTCTCTCAACTCGGACTTCTCTGTCGTCCCGACTACTGGTTTCGTCGTCTCTGCCTTCGGACTTGACTCATAGTTGAGATAGGGATTACGGCTCATTGGGGCCACAGGCCCCACCATCCGTAAATCTAACAGGTGAAAACTTTAGGGTGATGGAACTGACCTTATTAATTACAGTGCATCAAGAATGGGTTAATTTTGATTTGAAGTAAAGTTTTTCTTGAGTGTAGAGAAAAAGAGAATAAAAGAAAAGTTAAATTATGAATGGAAAGGGAGAAGGGATAATGCAAACACGAAAGTTACACATTGTTAACATTACTGAAAATGGGCAAGAGTTCCATTAGAATTGCTAGTTTATCAAGATGATTGTTAGCATTTCTGAGTTGCTTAGCGATTTTGCGAATGTCACAACCATCAAAGAGAGTTCTGAATTCATTAATCACATATTTTATATCCTCAAGCTCTGTGACATTATCTTTGGGGAAGTAAACTGTTTCCTGAGCATTGATTGCTTTATTTTTATCAGGCATTTTATTTGGGTGGGGATGATCATCTGGAGGTGATTCATTACTTGCGGCATTTGCATATGAGATGCTAGGGTTGACATAACTGCTTTTGGTAAGAGTTTTATTAGTTCTTTTTGATTTGGGAAATTTCTCGCATCCGCGGTAAGAGGCGTAATGTTCTTTGCCGCAATTAATGCAGACAGGTTTTTCCGGGGGTGTGATGCATTGATCTTTGTGGTGGTTGCCGCCGCATTTAATGCATCTCGATTTCATTTGGCAGGACGCAGCACTATGATGCCAATAGTTACAGTTATAGCATTGAATGCTACCTGTTTTTCTGACAAATTTTTCAACTTTTATTTTAAGATAGAGTAGGGAATTAAGCTTCCAGATACTTTTATTGATATCAATATTCGGCAATGTAATCTGAAAGAGGGGGAGTGGTTCTTTGGTTTTGTAGCGGGTTAATTGAGCAACTTTATCAATTTTAAAATTGCATTCATTTTCTAAGGCTTCTTTAATAACTTGGGTTGAGATGTTGTTAGGAAGACCTCTAATAACAATTTTAATAGGACGACTGGATCTGGGTGTTATGACGAAAAAGTCAAGATTGTTATCTTTGAGGAATTTCGTTAGCTTACGGTGTTCATCATCATTATTAACAAATAATTTGATATACGGACCGCCCAGTTTACTCTCAACTGGAAGACAATTGTCATTTATCAGTTTTAGATCATCAATGAAATTCTCATTTCTTTTAAGCATTATCGGGGGAGGCCTGAGTGTTAAGACATTAATTACATCATTCTCCTCATCAGGATTGAGGTTATCTAGGTTTTGGTAAGTATTATCACTTAGGATTGAATCATTATCAGTAACCTGAGTTTTAGGATGAATCTTAGCAGTTAGTCTTTTGGGAGGGAATAAAAATTCCTCATTATCAGGATTCTTGGTTTTTATATTATCTTTTGATTTTAAATTTTTATTTGCATTTGGGAGAGTTTTATTACTCTTAACGCCAGCAGAGTCAGTTCTGAGTCTTTTGGTTTTACTTAAGTTAGTCTGATTTTGGGGGGTGTGATGCCTGCAATTAATTAAAGGACAAGAACCAAGGTCACTCACCCTTTTTTGATAGTCCTCGATCCGCTGCTTGAAGCCATTTGCAATCCGCATTAGGCCCTCAACTTCAATTTTAAGTGGTAGCAGGGAATAAACCTCCTCCAGGTGTTTTTTCGCTGTTGTGATGACTTCAGAACATTTTCTTAGCTCCTGACAGATGGCGCTAGGATCAGCATGTGGGACTGGTGGAAAAGTCTCGGCCGAATAAATCGGTGATGTATCCATTGGCGGGACTCGTCGTCTCTCTCTCGAACTTCTTGACTACACTCGGACTTCGTCGTCTCCTCGACTCTCGGACTTCGGACTCCTCGGACTTCTTCGGACTTGACTCTCTGGCAGCCGCAGCCCCTTTTATAGGTCTCAGGAGGCGGGGCTAGAAGCCTCTCAACCAATCAGGAACGTTCGAGGCGTATCTCGGTTCCTACTGGACGGATCGAGAAAATTCTCGAAGTTTCAGGTATTATCTATTTTGGCGCCAAAGTCGCCAAATTCGTCGCCAAGTCGCCAAGTGGTCGCCAAGTTTGTCGCCAAGCTCTGGGACCTTCGACGCGCCACACGGATTCCGTCCATTCAGATGACTGTAAAACTTTCTTTCCAATGATGGAACAAACTATGCTGGGAAGCCGAATTGCAGGTTTGTAACAATATGTATTTTCTTATTGAAAGTTAAACCTCATAGAAGCTGTTGCTGTTATTGTTGTTGCTTGAGGCGCTTGTCATAGAAAAACTTCAATTAATTGCTTCTAAAATAATTCTCAATAATTCTTTTAAAAATATGTCATCTGGATTTTCAAGTCTGTCATTATATATCATATATATTTCAGTAAAAAAGAGATATGTCATTGTTGCTTATGACACTTATCATAGACAGGTCCGCTGACGAAGTTGGCGATTTTAAACGTCTCTTGTTTCAGTAGCGCCGTCTAGAGCCAAGAGTAAGTCTTAGCTACTCATACATCACAATCCTTCAGCGTACTTCATTCACATATTTCAATCACAGATCGTAATTTAGATCTGAAGCAAAGAACGATCACCTCTAATCCAGTGTCCCCAGTGGTATCGTCTCGACTTGGAGGACTTTGTGGCTACGACAGATTTATGCGTGCACTACCCACTATATATAGGGAAAGTCTTCGGCAAGCGGGGTTCGAATTTACAACCCAAGGGATGCGAATCTAACGTCCAACCAACCTGGCTATCCCAGCCAGCACCGAAACAGTTGCCCGTGTTTGCTGTTACACTTTAGTTTAGTCGCTGTATAGCGCGAAATTTCCCCTCCATAGTCACTACATTTTTTTTTCAGTTATCATCCATTTTGAAATCTTTATTATAGTATACTTAAAAAAAACCATTAAGCATACCCCAAGAATAATTTATGAATTTTGCGCGTACAGTACCGTTATAATCAGAAACAGTGGCAATAATTGAAGTCCGTTACAACCTGACGAAACAATAAACAAAGAGTAGAACGCCGCTCTTTTCCTGTCACAACTTGTATTTTGCACACTATAGGTAGGAGAATCGTAGAAGACTCCCGCTTCCATTGTCTTGGCGATGTTGCCAATACAAGCCTTGCCTTCCTGATTTAATTACGACAAAAGAAAACTAGGCCGGATGATCATGAACCGGATACTGTATATGTAATTATAATGATATCTCTTAATTTAAATCTATATTAATTTCCTACTTTTTATCTTAAATCAGTTCATGTTACCTTCAGTCTAAAGTGCTCTCATATTTTCTGATCCTATTCCCATTTTTTTAATTTAGTTATTTATACCACGCACTTAACAAAATTGCTGATACCGTCGTTCCCATGATAAGAAAGAAAGATAAAAATCCTTACACCTGCACATTTTTTTAAAAAAGATACCTAAGATAGCCTTGCCTAAATAAACACGTGGCAAAGAAATTCCTATCAAAATGTTATAGTAAAATTACTGAAGGGGAAAAATTCGGTCATTTTGCTCTTATATTGCAATGCAGACCAACTCAACTCATATCGTTTTATCTCTGTACATAAAATGACTCCCGTAGTGAAATAAATCGAAGTTAAAATTTCAAAGGTTTCTCCTTTTCGATCACGCATCTATAAAATTATGTTTAAACATTTGTGTGTAGGGGGTGGGGCATAATCAGGCTCTATAAAAATTTATTAAACAATGTCTTTTATCCAAAATAATTTATTCACTAACCAGCTCCTTTAAAGGCGCCTTAGCTAATGGCGTCAGAATGTCTTTTATTGCTTCTTACTATTACTTTTCTAATAACTAATTGGTTATTTTTCAGTATTTATGAATTTCATGGAATATCGGATAAAAACCAGTTTATTTATTTATTATATTCAGTCTACATTCATTAAGTCCTTATCATCCTATTCCTCATTTTGTCGAATAATAATGCAAAAAATTGAAAAATCAGCAGAATGTTATTACACACGAAAAGAAAATGTTTAAGACTTAGAACTTCAGATGAAAAAAGTAACACAAATCATTCTTGCATCTTAGTAGCAAAAAGTGAAACTTCCATTTCAAGTAGAATATTCAATTAACTATATTCACTTCATGTTTACTTTGAGATATGCATTACACAACAAAACAAATCTTTCCTACCATCTACTTCAATGAGAGGTTCTGGGAATTAAACTTCTATCTGACTTTTTGAAAACACAAAAACTGATCTTTTACACAAAAGCGATTTGATTTGATAAGATCAAGAAATCTTTATTTCGCCACATTAACTTCCAACAGATTAAACTCATTTTATCAATTTCAATTCCCTCAAACCTGCAAGCCTGAGAATAATGAATATTCATACTGATAATCCCAGCATTATAGAACAAAATATACATATTTACAGAAAAATCATCCACAGATGATTCAAAATAAGTTATTTCCTATATTTCCGTAGCCCCCTTATCTTGTACTAAAAAGTCAAAATCATCACATTCAGATTCCGCCTTATTGATGATTTTTCATTGCCTAATCACCAATGTTTCATTGTTTTCTATCATACATAACATTAAATAAACTTCAAATGATGATTAATAGTAATTTTTCATGAATGGAAAATAATATTTATGTAGCATCATTTATATTATTTTTTCGCACATACAATTCTCTAAGAATTTTTTTAAGTGAACAGTAAATTTGGCCCGAAAGAATAAAAATTATTGATGGGCAATAAGACTAATGAGTTTGAAATTACTCTTTATAAGCTTATAAATTAATAGATTCTTTCATAT